>JAPYZI010001239.1:0-34564 GCA_030523105.1 Ophioninae sp. A BG-2022a
GGGGGGGGGGGGGGGGCGGGGTGGGGGGGGGGGGGGGGGGGGGGGGGGGGGGGGGGGGGGGGGGGGGGGGGGGGGGGGGTGTGGAGGTGGAGGGGATTAAAAAAAACGAAAAGATTAAAAGAGGACAAAAAAAAGAGGGAAGTACCGCGAGAGAGCGCGGGTGGAAAAAAAAACGAGCGTACACCCACACCGTGGCAAAGTAAAAAAAAAAACAACCAGTATAGCAACGGGTCACGTCCAGGGTTGCAGTTCCGTGACGCGGCTGCCGGCCGTTCGCTGGACACGGCTTTTTAATTAGAGCCAGCTATATCCTCGGCGAACCAACACCTGACGTATACCAGCCAGAACCCTCGCGAGAGCACCAAAAACCCCTTCATCAAAGTATCATTCTAATTTCACCGAGTACCAAAAAGAATTGCGAGCCCGTTCTATGTTACGAGATCCAATGCTGCCAACGAAAAGAACCGAGAAATAAACAAAAACTGGAATGGGGATAAATTTATAATAGCGTTTATCGAGACGGAGGTGGTTTGGTCGGTTTTTATCTTTGGGGGTACTCGCCACAAGAATAAATAGGGGTAAGATGAAACTTAAGTCGATGACAGTTTGAGCATGAAGGTTTCATGGGTTTGCGAGGGAGTAATTTGAAGAGAAACTACACAGGCTTTCTCTTTGTCGATACAGATTTTGAAAAGGCTTATGTATCATACAAAAAACAAATCGAAAAGAGGAGACTGGAATAAAGACGGTACGAAGAAGGCTGTAAATATTAGAAAAAGAGACGAGCCATCGTTCTAGGGTTGCATTTAAAATCATTTCGATGTGCAATAGATGAGAATAACTTTTCTACCGTTGTGTCATTAATTCACTTCGCCTCGCATAACCGGTAAGGGAGTGTTGATGATTTAATCAATATCAAATTTTCTAATTTTAATTTTTCAATTAAAAAACGATTTAAATTTATTTAAAAAATTGATGAAATTGTATTTTTTGCTAACAAGCAGGAAGAGACTGAGGTTCTTCAAAGATAGATTGACAAATATAGATTTTTTACCGGTATTACAGTTAAGTTCATGTTTTTTTTTTTTTTTTTTTGCTGTAGAGAACATTTTCGTTGTGAGAAGCATTATTTAACAAAAAAGTGTTCTTTTTTTCGTGACAAGATCGCACACGTTAGGTGAAGAATGACTGGCAGGTGGCCAGAGAAGAGGAGATTTTTCCGCGAGGTCTTCTGATCCACACTTTCCAAGAAGGGTGACCGTCCGCGACTGGATTGTTGTAGCCCACCGGAGACTAAAGGATTCACTTGCCTGGGAGGTTGCGGAAAAGGAGCGCTGAACGGTGTCGAGCAGAGCAGCCCCCGGAGATTCGTCATTCGTCATACTGGGCCCGCAGTGTTTACGGTAGTGCGGCAACTACGTTTCACGCTGCGCGAAAAGAATCCGTTTCTTGGTGAGAGAGCATACAGAACTCGTATGCATTTCTATGCGCGCATTGTGAGCCCCCGCGACCTTGACTTTTGGCAGAAACTCGGGCGCAAAGTTGGACAATAGGCTTGCCTCATAAATCGCGTTTCGAGGTCGTCACTGCCAAAGAAAATCTTCGCTTATTTCGGGTTACCTTTTCTTCTTAACGCTATACGCTTCGACCCTTATAAGCCATTTTCTCTTCCGGTTACGCGTATCCCGATCACGATAGGAACACACCGAGAAAAATAATTCGAAGCGTCATCGTGTGACGTTTCTTGTAAAAGTGCCGTATATTTGTTGACGGAATAGATAAATTTATCAAATATGAGAAAAATTCTGTTATTTTATCCTATCAGAAGGGGTATTCTTTTTTTGTAAAGTTGATACTCGTGTTCGATTTATGTATATGATTTTATAGCTACCAATTAAAGATTCTATTTAAATTGCCTAATATTTTATCTGATTTAAGTATGCAATTGTACATAACGCTAAATAATAATCACAACTCTATAAAAGAATGAGCTTTAAAAAATTCGTTGTTTTTTGCGAGAAATTTGGTTCTCGTAAGAAAAATATTTTATGATTATTACGAGACTGGAAAGTGAACGGAAGATGGGGGTCGCGTTGGAGATCCCGAAAGAATTCGCAACGAACCAAAAAGCAATGGTGGAAGTGGGGTAGCTTCTTACAGAGAGCAAACACAGCGTGGAATATCCGTAGTGGAGAAGGGTATCTATGAAGATCACAAAATTCATGAGTCGCCCTTCCGTCCGAGCATGGCGGCGATAGGCCACGAAAATACTCCAACCGTGCAGCCACTTTGTCAAAAAGGCTAGAAAAAAGAACTGAAACAAAAAACTGGATATAAAGGCGTCGAGAATTATCGGTTGCGATCTATCAAACGACCGGCAATAGTAGACAGTTCTCGGCGGGAGACTGACGATTTTCACAAAATTTTTTGGTCGTTTCGAGGAGCCTCGCGCTGCTCGAATGCGCGTGTTAAAAGGGGGTTCAGATGTTTACGATGGGCCGGTGCTTCTTGAGAGTTTTCTGCTCTGGATGACTCGCGGATATCCCGGTTGCCGATGAATTACGGCTTGATCATCGTTCTGCGGAAATAAAATGCTATGAATCACGCCCGCCAGAAATCTTTGCTGCACTGGTCGTCTTTAAAGTTGTACCTAAAACGCATCGATCATCAGTTATCGATTCGGAAAAAAAAAAAACGAATGTCTCTCGTTGGCAAGGTTTTTTCTTCCAACCGCTGAAAGATCCCCAAATAGTGATAATCTTGAAATCCGTTACGATACATTGAATCAGTCACTCGAATTTATGTTATTGATTGTAAATGAAATCAGAGTTACAATACAATGATTTTTTCAGTGGTGACAAAGGCCAATAAGCAGGCCAAGGAAATGATTAGTTCAGTGGTGACGTTCCATCACACTTGGTTCAAAACGTTATGAAAAGACAGGAAAGTAGAGCGGAATAAGGATTTTTCTCTGTGACTGATTCGACCCGACCATGAAGATATCGTTATTTAAATTTTGACTTTTACATATTTAATCGACTGTTATGGCTTCTCGAGGCACTAGCTATCCGACCGGCAATTTTTTGCGCTCGCATTGTTTTTCTCCCTCGTTACGCTGTATTCCAACAAAGACAGCATGCAAAGTACGAGATTTCGTGAAGGGACGTCGTCGACGGTGAGATAAAGCATAATAACGCGATTCCTCGACAAGCTAACGATGATGACCGGGTTGCTCCGCGTCGAGGCCATCTTTTCATCCCTGCTCTCGAAAATCCTGGGCTCGTGCTGGTGTTGCCCTTTTGTCCATAATCCCACAAAATATGGATTCTCAACGCTGTCAATTATCGTGGAGGAAAGTATTGTTGAACGTTTACGAGAGTGAAGGTAGACGAGGATCGTCCTCATCGATGAAACCTTCATACCTGGATCCATAACCTCTCGAGAAAGGGTTACCTAAATTGTGCAAATATACATTTCACCATAGAAAAATCTCCAAAGGGCACAATTTATATGACTCATTTGTACAATACAGTCTTTATTGTACGCAACAACGAGATTGCACAAATTTGCAAGGTGCAAAATTTGAGCGAATCCTTTGACCCTTCCTTGATCAGTCCAAAGTCGTTGTCGACCCTAAAGGCCCGGTCAAAATTTCCCTTTCGACCTCATAAATCAACAGAGCGTAAACCTCGTCCCTTCGTCGATAGATGGCGCATAGAACGACACTGTCATCAACGAAGGGAGAACAAACGGTATCAGGGTGTGTTGTAATCCGTGCGGGCCCGAAGATCAATCAGGAGTGAAGATAAAGAAGTGGAAAGCGCGTATCGGCCGATGGCGAAGAAAAACTAGGGATAATGAAGCGTGCGTGGAGGCATTAGTCAATGCGATCCGCGGCTGTCTCCTTTAGATATATAATATCGTACGAAGATAGAGCTCAAAGTGGAGGAAGGGTGGACCCGTCTCTCCTTTCGACTGCGTTCCTTCCCCGTCGCACCAACCTCGACCTCTCCTTTGTTACTCTTATTTTTTCATTTCGTTTCTACGTTTCGCGAGAGAAAAGAAAGGAACGATCCAGCTCGGAGAGAAAATGGTGAATGAGCGCGGCGTGTAGAGATCGCGCGAATGTTCGTGGTCTCCGTGTGCCGGCATCAATCAACTTGATGTCTTTGTTCTTGGACCAAGCTTTACGGGGTTGAATATCGTGGCGCGTTGCACGGCCATATATATATACATATATATATATATATATATATATATATATATATATATACAGCCTTGCTCAAAAGTATCAAGCCCAATGTAAGTATTCTGTCCGAACAAGAAATCCAATATCCCAACGAAGAAAAAACCGCTAAATTGCGAATATTTTTTTTACAAAACTAAAGCTAACTGGTCCTTTTAAAAAAGCTTATCAGTAAGTTGCGAAGTAATTATTCTTCAAAGTCCAGTCCATGCGATTTTGCGAAGTACGAAAATCATGAAAAACCGGTGATTTCAAAATGACGTAGCGGGTACGCGAAAAATAGTAAAAATAAAAATAAATCAGCGAAATAGAGCTGTTCTCGTCCGCTTTAACACCCCGTTTGGTAAATCGGCCTATGATTTTATCTCGTCGAGATATTCGTTTTTTTGTCCGGATGGAAAATTCACAGGTTGCCAGATACTTTTGAGCATGGCTGTATACATATTTATCTATATATATATATAGAGTTAGAAAAATAGGAGCGCGATGAGGAAGGGAGGGATCAGTTCGAGGATATTCACGCGAGCACGCGGAGGGTTGGTACAACGTTGGAGAGAAAAACCCCTCGGGACCCCCCCTGGCACTAGCCCTCGAGGTTCTCTTGGTCCCGTTGCGTCCGCGATCAGTCAAACGTCAAAAACGATCGGGGCTCTGCCCTTTTTTTTTCCCAATTCTCAATCCCTGGTGCGAAGAAGGCCGAGCGAGAAGCTGAGAAAGAAACGTGCTGTACGCACAAACGAATACATTCGGATAGACTTTCGAGTCGTGTATACCGTAAGCTTCGCTTCACAGCTGCCCTTGGTTGGGCGAAGTGCACTCCCGGAAAAAAATGGAGGATTTCAAAGACTCCGGTTCGATTTCATAGATACAACGCATTTTGAACACCACGCATGTCAGGGTAAATCTATATCGACTCGTAGAAGTTTTCGTTCATCAGAGAAGAACGAGGCTTCGTCCCATTTCTGTCTTTTTCCCTTGTCCACGAGTTCCGGATGTCTTTCACGGGAACGATGATCGCGTGTGACGGAATAGACGGTGGAGACGTAGATGGCATTTGTCAAATCTAGAGTTCGTGGGATTGTAACGGAAGCACTCATCGTCGAAACATTCCTCATCGTCCAAGAGGTTTTCTTGATGCGCCGTAGCGATCCTTTAAACTTGTGGAGAAAAGCAAAACTTTGTCCGCTCAAGCTGGAGTGTGATGCTATCATCATCGTTTTTATGAATATTCATCAACTTTCTCTTCGAGACGTCTTTGCCTTGTCCTTAAAGTACTGCTGAATGGAACGTCTATCACAAAGACAGTCCAAAATAGGGGAATCGTACATACACAAGTCTAAGTCGTTTTCTATATAATTAGCTACACGAATAGCTAATTTAATAATAAATTAATACTTAGAAATGTAAATTATCCACTCTCCACGTATGTTCGTATCTATAAATTTATTCAGCGAACATTTCTAAAATAATTCATGTATTATTTAATCAAGTATAATAATTCGTTTTCCTTTTTTCCAGTCAACACTGGCAAACCTGAGGAAAAACGCTAGGCTCCGCTCATTTTTTTCCTCTCACGAAATCCTTCGGCCTTGCCAGGGTAACGGAAGTCCGGTGAGAGGGTGGTTCGACTTTGAGGGTTACCGGTAACCTCCGATGTGTGTCCGTGTCTGTGTGGCTAATCCGAGTTTGTAGTGCGGCGGCTTCCAGTTCGTATTTGTCACACGTGAGAACGCTGTTCAAGAGGAAGAGAGAGGGAGAGTTAGAGGGTACGCGACGCGGTTGCATACAGAGAGGAAACAAGAGGACGAAAAAAGGGGGTTGTAGCAGGGCGTGGAAAGAATAAGAGAGAGGGTGGTTCACGCTGGCGAAGAACGTCTCGTAGCGTGAGAGCGGAATACGTAATACGCGAAATAGCCCGCTAGATGTGTACAAGAGGCTCCAGAAGAGGTCTCCTCTACTACCAGAAGAGGACTCCTCTTTGGCTGCTTTCGCGAAGGGGGTTGCTTCGTGCTTGCGGCGTAGGTGACTCCACGGGGGTTGAAGAGATCGAGTAAAAGACAGAGAGAATTAGAGTGAGAGGTAGATAGAGGGAGGGATTGAGGGAGACATTGGCGGTGAGGGGGGAGGAGGGAATAAGAGAGATACCGGGATGAGATGGAAAATGGTCGAGACTCGGGGAGCCGGTAACGAACCACGGCAATTAATATCGCCCAGTTTCCACAATGCGCTTGCAAATGAAAGGCCTTTGTGACGTATGATTGCGTTACCGAGTGAATAGTTGAGTAATGGCGGTCGGTGCGGGGGCCGTCGAGCCACCGAATCTCCGCGCTGCTCGCGGAGCCTATGTATACTCGTACGTATATATTTACACTCGTATATACAGTTATGAATGTCTCCACCCGCGGTCATTCCGAGTTATCCACCCCCGCTGTACGATTTCCAGCCTCCAACGAACATCCTTCCCTTCGAAGTACGAGTTTTACCGCAAGGAAGTGCCCACGATGTATTCAGATGAAAATCCTAATGATAGAGCTGATGGATGTTTAATCGAAGAAGACACTCCGTTTGCTGATCTACTTTGAACGTCGATACTGTAATATCGATTATACGGTGGAACATCGTGATCATCTAAAAAATTGGGGATGCTCGAAAGAATTCATTTTCTCACTGGCAATAAAAAAAATTCATTGATCATTGAAAAATCACTTGGACTTTCGTGTAGGTGAACTAGATTGTGTATCATATTTGATGAAGAATGTTAATGATTGCGGCTATAAAGTTATGAATACATTGATAGATAAATAAAAATGAGATTTATGAATAAAAGCTTGATTCAACGATGCGGTATATAAATAAAAATAAAAATTATAACTTTTGCTGTTATTATTATTTATTTTACTTTATAATTAATTCAGGAGATTATTTATAAGCAACCGCTCCGAACGTGACAGTCCGTTTACCAATGTCGATTGGCGTTTTGGGATGTTTCATCATCGAGGGAAAAAAACAAAAGCGGCCGCGAAGACACGCGATTGTTGTCGCACTTATTTTTAGCGTGCAGAGTTATGATATTTTGAAACTTGTCGATTTCGGATATATTTTTGACAAACGAGAATCCTCTTCGACGAAGTGCAAGCGCAATAATTCATCGGATCTGCAAAAAGGCAGATGCGACGAATGGTGGAGAAATATGTACGTATGTACGTTTACACGTGTATGAATATCCACGTATACGTACGAATACCTTCCCCCTTCTCTCCCCCGTCGTTCGATCCCGCACATAGGCATTGTCTGGACTTTCAGCGTACACATACGACCGGAGGATTTTACACGAAACGCGACGTATAAATACGCGGATTTGTACGTGATGCCGGTTGGCTCGTTAAGCGTCGTTTGCACGTCGAGAAACGCGAGCTTTCGCGTACTATATACGCATTCGCGTGCATAAACACACGAACGCGTACCGTCGACGCGCATTGTACACGCATATACATTTACCGATGAAGGGAATCCGGGAGCACGCGAGTACAAAATAAGCCGTGAATCTACAACAACGCCATCAGAGATTTCACGAATTGATAAACGAGATATATTATTTCATTGTTTTTTGTTTAGGTTGTTGTTGTTGTTGTTTTTTTTGGTCCCGAAGCGTGAATAATTACATCGCAAATTATCGGAGGCTCGTAATCTTTGGGGTCTTCAGCCGCGTTACGCATGGATAAATAATACGCGCCACTCCAGTTGGTGCGAATGACTCGATGGATTTTGCCAATCATCATTAAGGGCCCTCCGGTAGGTGCGTGGATCATCAGCGTCCACCGAGGCAAAAACGCAGATATGAAAAATGTGGGAGGGAAAACATCGAGGTATAGAGCAAGCGGAAGAGAGAGAGAGAGTTTGGGCGGGGGCAGGGTAGGGTGGTGGCAGGGTTGAAGAATATGGAAGGGTAGAAAAAGGGAGCGGAGGCAGAGTATGCCACCGAAGGAAAAGGGAGAAAAACAACGAGGAAAGAACTCAAACGGAGTAGCTAACATGAATAAATAATGGGGTGGTAGCGCGGGACAGGAGTATAGGGAGGCATCGCGGAGGACGAGAGCGTAATGCGGCTGGAGCTGGGCTCGCGGACTATGAGTAATATTGCGGGGCTTTTCCCACCCCGTGGGAGTAGAAACTCGGACGCGCGGGAAAGGGCTCCGCTGCGGAGGCTGCCAGTCTCGTTGGGACTACGATAGGGATGGAAGTCGATGGTCCTTCGTGGTATGTGTGAAGATACACACGCACGTACAAATATCCATACGTGTACATAGAAAACGGTACGGGGAGAACGAGACACGCGAGAAATCCACGTGTACGCGAGCTGTGTTTGGGTTTGTGGGTGTTCGGAGGTGGGGGGGGAACGGAGAGGAGCACACGTTTGTCCTCGTACTTACAGACGTGTGCGTGTGCACGAGAGACGAGAAGCACGAAAATGCGAGAAAGAGAGTGCGCGAGCGAGCTCCGGAGTGAAAGCCAGAGGGGGTTGGTTTCGCGGCAGGGCCGGTGGGGGAACGGGCAGGAGAGCGGTTCGCACGGAGAGGGAGGAGCACCGATCCATCAGCGTCCCTCCACCCTCGCCTTTCCGCCACTCTCATTTTTCTCCACGGTCCGCGCTCCATCATTCCGCGTCACATCCGCCCTCTTTCATCCCTCTACTGCGCGAGCGTTACCGGGAGCACCAGGAACCCGCGAGTTCTCCACCATCGTCGGAATAACACCAGCGACCCTCCTCTCTCTCTCTCTCACTGTATTTTAAAGGTTTCTCCCTATTTGCAATATGTATGTATCCGCAAAGAAGGGATGTTTTAAAAGTGGATCTACGCGTTTGGTATCAGCACATGTGCCTGTTTTCTGGATACTCGGAGTTACGTTAATCCACTTGGAACAATCTTCAGATGATTTTTGAGACCTTCGTGGGAACCAGTAGTGATAGTGATGATCATTGAAGTCGAAGGATTTCTAATCGTCAGGACGGAAGATTGAAAACACAAAAGATCCACTTCCCATGTTACAGCACATGTACCGTTTGCTGGAAAAGGGAAGTCAAATGGTTCCGGAATGAGGGAAATACCCATACGCAGTTATTTAACTTTCCGACCGAGTAAATCCACCCCCGAACTTCCGAAAGCACCATAACGCGTGGGCCACCCCTTCGAGAGCTACTGATTGCACTTTCCGAATTCATTACGACGAAGGGTCTTCCCTCCCTGATAACTCACGCGTGCAGAGTACTCTCGGACTAGCTTTGCCAAAGGGGCGATCCTATAACTGTGCGTGGGCGCTGTTTTCGGCTTCACGGGCCTAAAGCCAGAAACATTTAACGAATTTGAATTACAGGCTCTCGTTGCCAATCCCAATTCGTTCGTTGATACGACGGCCTAATCGATCCCTCGATTTTCCAACTAACAACGCCTGCAGTAGCTGTTTTCCTATAAATGATTGTGTTCAATTCAAACGTTAATAACTACTAAATTATTCAGTGAAAAATTATTTAAAAATTCAAGTATCATTGTACTATCAAGAACTATACTACTTCAATTTTTCAGTAACTTAACGGTTCTTTAATATCCTCCTAATGATACCCGATGTATCTTCCTGTACTTGTTTGTTCAATGAAATCTCAGCTAAAGTACTCTACGTTCGGAGAAAAATTGTTAATCGCGCGAGAGTTTATTGTAAAAAGTTCTTTCAAACAATGTTCAAACTCTTCTATCATTAAGTTTCGTTTGGCTTCGAGACTGGCGAAGTTTCCCGAAAATAGCAACGATCGTTGGCGATCGGTCGATTCCACTTCAGGATATTTATCATCCGTAATAACATTATAATTGGGACGACCGATGATTTTTCATGCGATCAAAGTGGGAGATAAAGTTGAGCTCATTAGCGAATTAATGTTGCTCCTTTTCCGCGACTACCTGGGGCTCTCACGAGAGATTCGAGTTTATCGGGAATTGACGATGGGGGCATAGTCAGTCGCAGCAAGCGGCAACGACTGCAAGCTTCATTTTCGTTTCGCGCGCTTAATTAGATATGTACGTCCCTTATAACGAGTATCGATTAAACTAATAAGCGGAGACATCGGTTCGCGTATCGCGAGTAACGAACGCCATATGTCTCGTTCTCCAGCTTGCTACTGGCTTTAACCGCCGGTATACCACTCGTGGTAATGGCGTTATACACATCGGATGAAAATGAACACGAGCTCTATACGTTCTCGCGTCCTGCAAACGCGTTTTGATCGGGAGAGTTAAATCTCACCGTCCAAGTCCTCTCGCGATCTTCTCGCAGATCTCTCCTCCCGTTCTTCCTATCTGTCCACCGCATCATACATATACTTTCCGATCCTCGTTCTTTCGGTTTTCGCGTCGCCTCGTACCTCGAGACTGAAAAATGCGCGCAATCAGACGACACGGGACAATCGCCCCGGTGGATCGGTCGGATAAGAAAGAAAAGCAAACCGAATACTATCGAGACCACGTCGAGAATAATTTCTCGCGTTAACCAGACCCGAAATGAAACGACCTCGGTCGTTCAGCTGTTTCGACACTGATTCCAGGTGTGGGGAATAAAAGTTATACCTTGCCACCATAGTCGATGCGCGTTCACGGAAAATATGATTTATTCACTTAAATTGGATTTCCATTCTTGAAAAAACATTATTTTTGAGAAATAACTAAGGTTATTGAAAATTCGTATCAAATTTCAGTATAATGTATCGTTTGTTTAAACAGTTATGAATAAGCTTCTGAACTTTCTCTAACTTGCTCGATTTTTACCACCCGGTCGAACTGAACCCAAAAAATCAAGAACTTTTTGTTTGTAAATTAATAATACAGATAATTATCTTTTTTATCGTATTTTTCGTATTGTATTCTTTTGTATTTTTTGTGCAAACATGTTTGTATTGTTTTGATGAAAAATGAGATTATGATTGTAAATTATTAATGAAAAAACATTTTCGGTAACGCATAAGTTGTTGAAAATTGTATTGTCAATTATAAACTTATCGTGTATTATAACGAATCATATTGCACATTATATTTTTTGAGCTGCGACGAGTATAAATGATAATCGAAAAAGAAGAAATCATTAATTGGTAAAAGCTACTATTATATACAACAAGTGTACCAAATTTCAAGATCAATCCGTTAATTGGATATCGAGAAATCGTGTACACCATTTTGAAAAACACAGCTTCGGGAAAAATGCATTTTTAAGTTGAGCCAGCGGTATGATCGTAACGAGTTTGATAATAACGAGTTTACCTTTAATTCGAGTTGCCTCGAGGGACGATGAACGATTTCTCGCAATTTTCACAGCTGTCTAGCCCCTTAAAAGGAGTGAAATTGTTGGAGAGTCGCGATGGGAAGTGACCGATTCGTTTTGTTTTTTTAAATTCTATTTGTAACGTCCTCGTTATTCTTACGTTCATTTTTTGTCGAATTCCTCTACCGGGAGGTGAAACGAGGATTCGATGGACGTCAGAAAACAGAAAGATGGTGGTTCCATTGGCTAACGTGGCCGGTCCAATCTGCAGCGAGAATACGAAGGGAAGAGAATCACCTCGACCACGCTGTGGTAATCTTCATCAACATCATCATCATTATCGCGCTACTTGCGCGGCCGGTCTCCCATCTACCCCCTCCCCCCTCCCCCCACTCGCTCCGCGTTCCGTTCCAACCCATCTCGTCTACCGTCCCAGTTGTAACTCTTGCGCCTTGCTTCTCTCGCTATTAGCAGCTACGATATTAAACTCGCAGTGGCAAGTACTTCTCGCATCGTACGTTACACGTTTTCTCTGCGCTTGACTACCGATGCGTAGATATTGTATCTATATAAGTACACAGCCATTCTTCCGCCCATTCTTGTTAAATTAATTGAAAAAAATATTGCCCCGTCGTCGTTTCATTTTCCTCGCGAAACCAGTCACCTGTTCAAAATTGGTATCCGCGAAGTGGTGGTGAATACGAAACCGCGAGAAAGTGATGGGAACGTATCCAGTTCCGTACAATTTTCACTTACAAAACTGTAATTTTACAATGGAATGTCGAAAGTTGGTAAAAATTGTTATAAAATTGAAATAAACATTGGGGTGACAATTTTCACGTATTGATTTCATTTTTTTGTACGAATAGAAAAAATGAAAGAAGAACCACTGTTGTAGTCGTTGACTTGACCATCGTATTGATTCCGGATGTAAATAAAATGAGATTCTCATTGTTGAACCATCTACGCAAACAGCCATAAAAAAAGAGTCTTTACACGAGAAAAACTCCATTACGAACTTCCTCCAGCGATAGAAGATGAGTTAGCAGGTTAGCTAAGTCAATTATTGACAGAAGCATCGCGCAATGCCTGTATCGTCTTCAAGATAGATAATAAACGATATTTGGATATATTATACCATCATTTCCCTATTTTCTTTTTCCCGAATATCCGTTAAGAGAGCAAAGTAATATTAAAACTTGATTCGTTTGATTGGATGGTGTCAATTTTGATGTACATTGCCGAGTAATCGGATCAGGTATCGCGAGACGTGATTCAAAGGCGGTGACGAGTCAAACGCGTTGACCAAAATGGCCGATTTGGCGTGTGTTCGTGGCGCGTGGTCTTCGAAGGTGTAATCAAATACGCATTACCGCGAGACCGTCCCTCCTTGATGTTTTCCCACCCCCGAAAGCTGCGTTACACTGTATCTCGTTTTCCCCTCTTCCTTTCTCTCCTTCGGGCACCCATCAGAATTAAACAACCCCACGGATCTCGTGACCGCACGTGGGACGTTTCTTGATCACGCCGAAGTTGCCCCAATAATAACAACATTGAACGTTACGGCGTCGTCCCTGCACATGTTACGCGTACGTGATGGGTATGCCGAAACGCACGAACCATGAGAATACCAACGGGTTCGGATAAGTAATAAACTAATAAAGGAACGTTCGAGGGTGAGCGAATGGGCAGCGCGAGCTTGCACGCAACGCGGCAATCACGGTCAACCTCGAATTACAAGTCCGTTAAACAATGTAACGCTACGCCTTATTATTTATATCCTTCAACCGTTAAATACAGGCCCATACCCAAATCACGTCAATTACATACGCGTGATGAACCGATAACTGCCCAGCTTATCCGTCCTCGTTGCATCGTATCGAGCCAGTGAAGGCTCTTTGGAGGTTCGTCGTGGTGGCCTCGAGGTAGGAGTAGGTGAGAGTTCAGGCTATAAGTACACATGAAAACTATTAGGAAACATAGTCACAGAATTCGATGAAGTATTCTCCAGTACACGGGGTCCAGAATGCTGACTGTGAATAGGTGGGGCCGTTATTAATCTGGTGTCGAGTTGGGCAAAAAGTTATATAGGAGCGCAGGAAATGAAACACGAGAAAGGGACTCCCCCTCCCGCCCCTCCGCCTCGAGTTTCTCTGAGCTCTTACTCTCGCGTCCATTCTCTAGGCGTTCTTTTCCCCCCTTTCTCTTCCCGGTCACTCGTAATACAAGCTCCCTCAAAACTCAGGAACAAGCGAATACACATGGAGATACTCCCATCGCGATCAAGCGCCGGAGGTACCAACAGACCCCTCGGAAATCCTCTGGTAACCTCTCGTTCCCTCCCTCCTTCATTTCCTTCGTTCCTCGTTTCTCTATCTTGCATCGAGATGGCGCTCAACGTCGAATGTATTGCCGGACCGTGAGGCCGCCTCCGCGCAACCACCCTTCAACGTGTACAGCCCTCTTTACGGACGATGGTCGGATGGAGATACAACGATCAGCGTGGAGACACGAAAGCACTAAAGGGAAAGGGAAGAGGGAAGTTGGTGTACATACCGCACGCTTTGAGGAGAAATATTCATTGGTATGCCTTCCTCGTACATGTGCACATGTACGAAGAAACGTACGAGTACGTTTCCAACCGCCTTCGCGTGTCGCACGTCACGTACATCCGCAAGGAATTGCCTCCCACCGCGTTTCCACGATGCACTGTTTTCCATGTTGGATGTAAGGACGAGCGGTCAGCCTTCGAGGGATCGACCCAGAATCAAGACGTACACCGCAAATCCATTTGGACTATTTATCACACCCCATACGTGTATTTTCGAAAATCAGTACGTAAGGATGTTACAAGTTTACTCGAAGTAACGCGATAGGGGTATTACTGAATGATTTACAAGTTCGAATCATGTCCTACGTGTTCAGCCTTACAAATTGTGAGATTCGTAATAAAGTAACAGTTAAAAATGTTTATCTTCCACTTTCAATGTTAAATTCGATGATATTGGCATGTAGTCGACTCGTTCCTTCATCCTTCAATCGTTCACCTTTCAAATTCAAGATTTTTAACAACAACAACAAAAAGAAACATCCGATTCGTCCCGTGGGAATTTCATATTTTTCGACATTATTCATGTGAGATCAAAATGATGATGCGATTCGCCCGAAAAAGTAAAGAAAAAACGTAGATTATCTCCGCTGATTATTCATCTTCGAAGAGGCGAACGAGAGCGAAGTACGAAGCCTGAAATTTCGGGTGAACTCTTCGGATATTGTTATGCACGATTAAAAGAGCATCAGGAACGCAGGGGAGTGATCGCTACGAGTTGAACGCGCAGGTATCCAGACGGACGGTGCATGTTTGGATAATAATATGAATAACACGAAAATGAAGAACTTTGCCACGGGGTTTGCGCGGAACTCTTTGGGTTTTATCTCCTGAGTCGGTTCGACGCCTCGCGTGTGGTTATAGGTCGTCGTTGTGGTGTAATGCCCGCAGCATGCCAAAGAGATAGCTTTGGTACAAAGCTCGGCACCATAAGAGCGAACGTTTCGCTTGGTGGCTCCGGGAGACCAGCCAGGAACCCCGTCGTTGTCCTCGTCGTCGTCGTCGTCGTCGTCGTCGTCGTCGTCGCACCATCTACTTTGCAGCAAAGTTCGCCAGCTCGTTTCTCTCCCCTCGTTGGAGCAAAAACTCGTGGTGGTTCAGCCTGCCACTGATGGCCTTATAATTGCGGGAATGTTGGTGGCAATAGTGTGGCTACCTCTTCCCCCTCGTTCTCGAAGGTCGTCCTTATTTCTTGGCTTTTATGTAGACCACAAATCTGCTGACTCCGGTACAAAGCTTGAAGCGTATGTCTACAATCACGCGTTGCATGGAATACCTACAAAAAAAAAGGAGGGAACGATGCGATCGTTCGCGATCGATTTCCAGGCGATACGAAGGTGAGAATGAAAAAACGGACTGAGGCGAAGGAAGGGGATGGATAGAGAGAGAGAGAGAGAGAGAGAGGGAGAGAGAGAGAGAAAGAGGGAAAGAGAGCGGGAGGGAGCCGGTGCGAAAAGACGAATTGGGAGGACCATCGGGGCGGTCGCAACCATTTCTGCCTCATTCTGGACTCCATTTGAGACTCTTAGATTGCCAGTGAAAAAGCGTACCGCGGTGATGGAAAAATCGCCGGAGTAGGAAACTGGCGAAATAAAAGTAGATGCATTTCTCACCGGTCGTGGTCTCACCTCTTCGTCCATCAGTGGGCACATCCCCGTAGGACTGTCTCGCTCTACCTTTCTCCCGTTCTCTCTGGTCCAGAGAGCTTTTCTTTCGCTCCTACTTCATTTCTTCTTTTGGTGTGCTCGCTCTCGGACCGAGCCCGTGTCGCGGAGGGAGGCAACGTACAAAAACGGAAAAGCGATAGCGCAGACGCTTCGTACACTCGCACATATCGTGTTGCACATAGAAATACCGATCCGTGTCCATGAAGAGATTGCTGTCTCTCTTTTCTAGATATCTACCCCTCTCTCTCTCTCTTTGCCTCTTTCTCTTCCATCCACTCTCTTCGTAATGGGACAAGTACGGAAAGAAACTTCGCGACGTTGATAGAGACCTCCTGTGTTTTCCCTGGCGGACGACAAATGCTGCGCTATTGCTTCCTCGAGGACGCGAAATCTCTAGACTGGCCACCGGAGAGCTTTATTCAGTCGTGAATTGCTGCGTCTCAGATATACAGCAGCCACGAGTCTCCATTGTTTATTCTTTGCTGACCGATATGTCCGTGACTTGCCAATGATCATGCAAAGCTTCTTATCCAACTATGAGCTAATCCGTGAAGTCGAATTTAACCAGGAGAAATCGGCCACCCTTTTAGAAACGCTACCTTTATTCATTTTTATCGAATCCTTCAAACACATTCCGGTTGCCAGGTAATGCTGTAGCCAAAGGTGAAGAGGAAAGCAGATAAAAAAAAGAAAATGTTCGTCGAAAAAGGATGAAGAAGATGAACAAGCAGACCAGCCAGTGGACATCGAGAGGTCTGCTAGAGGGAGGATATATGAAGGAAAGAAATCACGAGGGAACGATCCCTGTGGGGTTGCGACGTTGGTGTCATTAGGCCGCGACGATCTCGCGGACCATCCCCGCACCACACGCTAAAGCAAGCCAGAGGAAGAGTAGCTTAATGCATCGTACACGCTGGAAGGAACCCCAAGGCGATTTTCTCGGATTTTGCTATAAGCGGGTTCGAGGGAAAAACTAGTCGAGGTCAGCATACGAGGGAGAACGTATAAGAAATCCAAAGAGCTTTTATTTTCTCGTGACGTTCGCTGTGGCTGGTGCCACATGACGGTGAAACGTTCGCGCGTGTTGATCTGTAGGGTTCGTAATTTTTTTTCTCTTCGGCACTCGTATAGCCGTTGACATTGTGGACTGGCCTGCACAAGTTTGGATAACACGAATTTTCTGGATAAATCGCCAAGTGAAAAAGATTACAACAAGATTATGTTAGGATGATGGTTGATGCGAGTGTACGGTGGCTCAAGAAAAAACGATTTTGATTAACGATTTTGCAGATACACAAAACATCTTGGTATCCGGATGATCGAGACGATTCCGAATCCTTCATCATCGCACCCTTCCATTTCTAATTGCGATGTTTTTGGGAAGAAAGAGGGGGTAAACAGGTAAAGAGGGAGAATGATGAAAGTTCGTATTAGTAACCGCAGACTCCGATCACCGAGCAACAGATTTAGCCTTAATGAGCTTCGGGAATGATAAATGAGGCCTCGGGCGCGCCTCTCTTTTATAATACAGCATTTATCCTTCCTGGTCTCTAACCCGAGTAATCCTGACGATGTAGTAGAAAAGTGTACATTGCACGCACCTCCCTATACATCCCCCTCTTTTTTTTACCTACCGAGGGCAACGGGGGTCCTTTTTCTTTGTCCGGGCTGTCCGTGTATGTTTCCACGTGTATACGTGTATAGTTTGGTCTCGTATCAAGCCAAGGTGCGCCGAGGTATCTTCTCCTATCGTGTCGGAGAGGTCGATACGTAGCCATCTTTCTTCTCGCGTTCGCTCTCATACACTCGCACCAGTCAGGAGGCCACGAGCTGTCCTCCTTGCGGCACACTCGATGACTTCCATCTCTCCCTATCCTTTTCCCTTTCACGGCTGTCCCTCTGTCCCATCTTCCTCACGCTCCTTTCACATCCCGACTCTCTCGTTCCATCGCTGCATGAAGCCTTCATCTCCGCCTACGATTCCTCAAACTCATTCCGGGAGAAAAGACTTTGACCGGTCTTTGCGTTTGCTGCGCGTTCCGAGAGATGGAATTCAAAATGGCGATAGAGAAGGAGAGAGGGGGTACCGGTGAGAGTCATTCAGCTGAAAGTGACAGGCGAATATTAATCGTTGTTCGGAACGTTTCAATTGGTTGCGGAGCCCCAATGACGGTAGGCAATACAGTGCACGTCATGAAAAACCACCATTTTTCTATGGCAGCACCATCGAGCTTTCAGACGAACCGGCATTAATGCATGTGAGAATATTTCCAACCTTACGATATTCCTTCCCGCTGATTTGTATTCTTCGATGCGAAAAAGAGGCGAGTATACTCCTAGATCTCTTCGAGAGCCATAGCACAGGTTGAAAGTCAGGCAATGAGCAGTCTCTTTCCACCTGACAACGAGCAATCAATCCCGGAAGACGTTTCAATCCCGAGGATCGTTCTCGGTTCGGTCACGGGTTAAAGATAGGAATCGATTGTTCCTCTCGCGAAGCCTCAGCGAAGGGAGAAAACCGACTGTACGGTTCGAGCCCCCCTATAGGTGATTCGTCTGATTTTCAAGGACTGCCCGATACATCGCTACACGTGAAAAGAGGGAACGAGAGTTCATTTCGGTCCTGCGTGTGTAGATGAGCGTTTCCATCGTGAAGAAAGAGGACTCACGCGAGCCTGTTCCACGCTGTTTGCCTCTTGCCACGAAACGAGGCACCGCACTCGCCAGGAATGCGCGCACGAAGATACCTGCCGTGAACACACCGCGTACACGCTCATCCTTCGTTCGCCGCGCGTTACGTTATTAATGAGGGTGCCGGGAATTATTTGGGAAATGAAAGAACCTCGCGAGGGTATACCTGGAGTACTGGAAAGGGTGAACGGGGAGGGGGGATACGTACGAAATGACAAATGCAAGGAGAGGAGGAAACAATTTGTACGCGCCATCCGGATCACCTCTGTATCAAGTAGTAAGTAGGCAAGTACAGCAGAGTTTAGAGACGCATCTTCGTGCTTCTAGAATACCGCGAGGGTTCTTCTTCTTCCCGAAGACAAGTCTCGCGTGATCTTGGTTTATTTGGATTCATTAGGAAGTAACGCGATTCGTGTTTGCGGATTCTTCGGCTTGGCGAGCCGCGTCGTTGAAGACTCCATTTGGGAGATACATCTTTCGATTATGTAAAAAGTTGAGGAATCAGTGGTGCATGTCAGCAATTGGGATGACAAACGGAACTTTCGATGATCCAGTATAAATCGTTGGAGAACACCAACATTCAGATTTGGCTGGTGGATGTTGATGGCGAGTTGGATGAATCAGGGATAAGACGCGATGATAGGTAAAGGGGGTAAAGAGCGTATTCACGATTAAGGATGAGGGAATAGCGTCGGGCCCAACATCCGCGAGCCAAGATCTGCTCGTTCCGAATGAAGAACATCAATCAAGCACCACGGGCGTCTGACGTCTCAATTCCCGGCGCAACGTACGGATGGTTGCGCATACGGGCCTACGCACTGTTTACGCTACAAGATGTCTGTACACCGGGGAGTTAAGACGCCTACAACATCGCGCGTAACCGGGTTGAACGTAGTCCCGCGTCTTTTTCTTCCTCGGTCCGCCATGCAGTCCATTCTACGAGGCACAAAGCCAGAACAAAGTTAGGCAAATGTTACAAGCGTTTATGGCGGCCGCCCTCATCACTCGGCCATCCAGTATTCATGACTTCACGAGACGTCCGGAGGCTCTTCGAGCAGACAAAAGGCCTGAGAAAGGAATACCCCCAACGTCATTTAGCAGGTGAATCATTAAATCGTATCAATGGCGGATCACGGGAGAAGCGAAGCAGTGGGATCGAGTGGAGAAAGGAGCCAAAGCGATTGGCTCTCCCGGGGCCCCACCCAGACACCATTAAGAGGCGAAACAAGAAAATCCTCTTCGTCAATTCGAAAGTAATCCTGGAAAGAGGAAGTCGCCATTTCAGCGCACCAGGATTCGCAACGGAAGCATCGATTTTTTTTTCGTAATAACGTCTTTACCCTATCAATGTTGTTATCCATTTTGTAGATTCTTTTGTTTCCGCACGCACGAAGGACTCGCTCAACACTTTCCAGACAGAATGTTGAAATACTTTGAGACGCGAAGTAATTGAATTTCGTTCCGCAAGATTTCCATTTGCGGGGGAAGTGGGATTGAGTCTGGCTGTGAGAACTTATTCCGCTGTTCCGGACAGCTGTCAAAGTCTGCCACTGCGAAGATCGAGTACACATGCGCAACAGCGCAAAATAGGACTCCTCTCAAGCGCATAGCGGAGACCCAAATACCTCCTACACGTATCTACGTACGTACGCGTGTAACGTATATACCCGGGGGTTGCTGGCGGAATGGATTTGGATGTGGAACGCTGATGTTTGGAAGGGTAGCTGCTGCTGCTGCTGCTCGCGGAACACCAGAAACGAGCCAAGAAGACGAACCGAACTGCTAGTAAGACCGAGACAGAAGCACTGATAAATACCTTGCCATTTCTCTCCGTGCTCCCTGGTGAGAGCACAAACACCGAGGCTATACGTAAGACGGAGTGAGAAAGAAAAAGAAGGAGAGAGGGTGGATGGCTACTCGTTTCACCTCGACGATGTTGGAGTAGCAACCCATACGAATGTACCTATAAGCCTTACTCTCTTCTCTCACGATTCCTTCTCCCTTCCCTTTCATACAGTTCTTCGTTGCGTTTCTTATGCCATCTTCTTTTTGACGTTCCGTATTACGTTTTCTCTCTTTCTCCTCCCGGGTTTTCCGCGTGTTATTATTTACGATTAATTGTACATCAGGATTGTTCTCGTTTGGGAATTTTTAGCTGGTAATTGGCTCGAGTGAGTTAATACCGAGATATCGCTGCGGATTTTTGAAATGGAGGGAATTTAAAAACCGGAGTATCCATTTAATATTGGTACTCGGCCAAAGTGTGGTTTATTTGAATTTGGTTTTCTTCTTTGCAACAGTTTTATTCATTTGATTTCTTGTCCGTCTATTTGTTCGTTTGTCTATTCGGTACAAATTTGACAATCGATATTTTAAACTAACGGTCCGAAGGCTCGAAAAAAGTGGCCACTGATTTTTTCGAAACTAGTGCGAAACTCGTTATCCAGATGAAAATGATATAACCCACACCGGTGGCTGCAGAAGCCCTGGAGGCCTTGAAAGGGCGTCGCGGCGTACTATATCCATCTTGGTCCTTCGTCGCATGCGAAAACCGTTCGATTTTTCTATTTGGCTGAACAGCGATGTAAGCAGTCACGACCCTCGTCATTCGACTGTTTCCTCGGTCCACGATTTTCTCGCTGTCGTACGTACATATATACTAAAAGGATCGGTAGATGGAAAGAGCCGGGAACCTTATCAGCCCCACCTTATTGTTTGTTATCAGCGTTGAAATATTTACAGTCTCGGAGGAGAAGAAAGGAATCTCAAAGTCTCCTCCTCCTCTCGATCGAATCTTCTCTTGAACTCGATTTAGTTTTGGCTACGAACGTATTTTTCTAACATTTGAATTTTGGTTCCTTCAGCATAGCCTACCGTTTCTGGAGCTCCAACAATTCTTGGAATTTCGTTGTACAAATTCAACACAATATTCTTAACAAATTGAATATGGGAAAAAAAACAAAATCGATTTTTTCAAATTTGTAAATGGTCTTCCCGCCTTGAATCGTCAGAACTATAAATACAAACGATCAGGAACCCTAAAACTGTAGACGCCGCAAGAACTCGAATAAAACTGACACAATACTGACACTTGAAACGTTAATTTTAGGAACTCATTGCAATGCTGATTATAAATAATCGGGCGAGTCAAAATATTGCGTAAGAAGTCTCGAAGGATTCTCACGGGCCAATTTTTATCTCTCCAGTTGTTCGACTCGGTGAACTTTTTTTTCTCGTCCGACGTCTCGTTCGTTCTCGTTCAATGGCGAATAAGAGACGAACGAGTCGAGGGAGTCGAAGTTTCCGTGTGCGTGTGCGAGCGCGCACTAATAATCCCGAAATAATGTAAGCATAATAAATGACGGTGCATTAGCGGAGCGCTCGGCAGCCGGCTCATATTTTCGGTGGCGCTGGCTTTGACGTAGCATTACTCCAAACTCTGCGTTACATATTACCGCCAGGCGCTAGCGCCCTCTGATTCTCTCGCTTGAATCCACGCGCGCTTTTCTCTCTTTTTCTCATTTTCTCTCTCTCTCTCTCTCTCTCTCGTTCAATCACAATGCGTGTGTACACGATTACGAGATCGGTGTTTCCTCTTTACTCGTACATGCGCCATACGTTTTTTTTTTTTTTGTTTTTCGAATTCCCGTGAGTGTAGCGGATTTTGGAGTTGAACGGTGAGAGTTCCTCTGTGGGCCTATTCCTCTCGCGTTCGCGATTCCCGGGTGACGAGAACGGTAGTCGTTATTAATTAGCAAATAAACAGAAAAAAATTGTTTTTTTTTTTCGCTGTTCGCCACGTCGGCGATCCTCGTGCTCCGACTCGTTAGTCAAAAAGCAGCGAAATTTTTGTTTTGTTTTGTTTTCTTTTTGTCGGTCCCCATATTTCTTCATAATCCACGATCCCGGGATCTCCGACGAAAATCTCGAGTGCCGGACACGAGTCGAGAATGCACGGGCTGCCCAAACGATTTTTATCGCGGGGCTTAGTCATCGATCCTTTTTTTTTTTCTCTTCATTTTCGTATAATTACAGCATCGCGGAACGAGCGACGTACGATCGTAAAAAATATCGGTGCTCGTTAAATATTAATGTTGCAGCCGATAATTGGCGTTACGGAGGCGGACTGATAATTGTCCGATATCGCGATGGGAGATAAGAATCGTTGGTTATTTACGTAACTCGCATGAACGATGACAATAAACTCGATGTTTTCCATCCGACGCGGTTAGCGTTTGGATTTTCCGGCAATAACGAACGCTTCGAGAGGTCGTTGACCTAACGTGAACTTTGGTATCCTTCCGAACAGAGCTGCAGCCCAACGGGCCCGAGTCGTTTTCGGAACGTCTTCAATGTTTCCGAAGGTCGCGTGAAGGGGCCATCAACGAAAAGAGTTCTTTAACCGCGTTATTACTCGGTTAATCTCCACTCTGGCTCCGAAAACACGACCTCGCGAGTTAATTAACATTTTGTACAGTAGCTCCAGGTAGCAACGAGAGAAAACCCGGAGAACGCTCCGTACGCCAGGAATCATCGACCTCGCCCAAGATCTCGTCTTTCCCGCCTGATCCGACCCAAGCTCCTTCCCATCCGACCCAAACCCCTTCCGATCCAACCTCAATTCCACTCGTTCCTCGAGCCGGGTGCCATTTTGCCACGAAGCCTCCTCTGGACTCGACGGAGCGCCGAGGAGGAAAGAGACGGAGAGAAGGAGCGAATCGAAGAAACCGCGAGAGTGCCGGTAACGTCGGGGCACGCACCAACAGCCGGAGATGTCGGTTGACAGAAACAAATGCCCTGGCGCGAGGAAGACGGGGAGCTCGCGCGCCCGGGACCCCGTTTGCGGCCGGGGACCATCGTCTGAGATATTGCTCGGCAGATGCGGTCGCGCGCTGATCAAAGAAACCCTCCTCACTGAGAGAGATTAAATGGATGCTGTTGGAACACCGGGGTTACAAATAATAAGCGACGAACCACGCGGCCACTCGAGTACGTCATAAAAAAAAGAGAGAGAGAGAGAGAGAGAGAAAGCCTAACTCGGACTTGATACATTCGCTGGTACCATTTTTACAAGAGGACGAAACGGTTTGCGCGATCTCTCGCGTTCCACGTCTTTCCTCCTTTCTCTGTTGCACGGATTATGCGATTTCTGTCTCGTTCGGGCACGCTAGGAACCCACATTTGTCTCGTTCCATGGTACGTCGCGTTGCATTCCCTCATTGGAAGACCAACCTCGCTGGGCGTTATCCACAGCCCCCAACGTCACACGTCATAACATCATTACACGATCCATGATCGGAGCGGCGCGTCGTACACGTGAAACGAGGAATCTGGCTAACATCCGGTCGTGGTAACGAGCCATAGGGTTGTAAGAATTTTTGGAATTTTCGTTCGTGCCAGCATCTCGTGGAATCGATTGAATACAATTTTCTTTTATTTCATCGTTAACATTATTTTCATTCGTTTTAATATTATTTTTACTTTCGTAGCTCTGCTTCTTTTTCATTCGATCGAAGCATCAAGAGATTCGTGCTCGCGACTGAATTTCGTTGAAAGAGTCAAGCTAAACCTCACGGAATAATTTCGATGCTTGACAGAGCTGGGAACGCGAAGATATGATGGAGTGTTCAATTCCGTTGCGCAGATAGGAAGCCCAGAGGTTTTTTCGCACCTGACCTATGCATAAACGTATGCGCGTTACCGACGAGGGAATTAAACGAGGCTGTAAATGAGAACTGGTGAGCGAACCGGTGTGCATTGCTTGAGGGTTGTGTGCGCATGTATATATAGATAAATTTAAATGGGTAACTGGATACGAGCGCTGACGAGAGAGTACGAGCCCGATTAAGAGGGAGGGAGAGAGAGAGAGAGAGAGCGATGCGGTACGAAGAGGATGAGGACGAGCGCGTCGGGACCATCGGGTCGCCCGCAGCTCATCACCGGGCGATCACATCTCATCGCGTCCCACCATCGCCGAGTATAATATGTACGTACGTGCAGAGAGAATCGGCTCTGTTCCCTTCTGTTTTACGACAATTTCTGCTACCTGCGTGTTTCGTTACATCCACTGCGGCCTACCACCTGTGCATTATATTTCACACAAATGAACTCCACGTGTCGTGCGTAATCTCTGCAACGAAGAATTTTTGTTAGTACACGTTTTTTATTTGAAAAAATGAAAAAAAGAAAACTACCATTTTCCATCATCCAAGAAGTCACTGGCAGTATTGCAAACAAACAATCGCGATGTGTGGAGAGAAACGAATAAATAATTTTGTTCTAGCAAAAGTAAACAAAAATTAATATCATTGGAGATTGATTTGCGTAAAACGTGGCCATTTTTTTTGTAATGGCTTCGACAATGGAATTTCCATAGCTGGAGTGCTGAGAAAGTTTGTTGTTTCTAATTACTCCAATTTGTTTGTCTCGTTTCGTGCGTGAAAATCAGTTAAACGTTTGTACGTATTGTTGTCTGTAATCCTTGGCTTCGAGTTGAAGAACGGCATTTTTATAAAGGTTTTAATGAATATATAAAATTGTAATGGGAAAAATGTCGTTGCACATCAACGAAGCAAAAATATACGTTTTCTTTTTCGAGACAAGTTCAACAAATTCGGTTTTTTAATTCCGTTTTTGCAGCTTATCGACGAATAGAGTTTTCATTTGTCGAGCCAATTTCCTACCATGACTTTGGAAAATTTTTCCTCAGCGGGTAAAATACGAGATGTGAAAAAAGTGTTTATACTTAATTTAACATGTAAGCTGGGGAAGGTACATTTCTTACATGAATAAATGATCAGAGTACCAATTCATACTTTGTATTGATAATTCATTGTATTATTATTATTGATAATTCACATAAATATCAATAAATTAATACAGATGAATTATGATTTATTATCAATGATAATTCACATCGATATTAATTTTTCCATCGATTTTAAGAACAAGGAAAAATTGATTATTAATTCGCTGATTTCTTAAACCTCGATACGTTCTACGTTCCATCGATTATCAATTTGATATAAAAATGATCCGAAATAATTGTTACGTTCGAGGAGAAATACCAAAAAAATATTGCACTTTGAAGCCTGACCAAACAACCGCAATTATTATTCAGAGCTGAAGTATTACTTCCGGAATAAGATATCCGTGCGAAAAAAAAGTCTACGGATCATTGTGAGTTGGCAAAGTCTGGTTTCTTTGAGCCTGGCCGTAGGACCAATATGGAAGAACACAGGGTGATAATTCCAGACTCCTAGGATCGTCGGAACCCTCTCTCGCGGTACGGGACACTCCGGTATCATCGTTCTCTATCAGCATATCCGACCGCTTAGCACCTACTTCCCAAGAGTGTGATACGCTCGTAACTCATTTGAATTACACATTTCCCTTGGTTCCACCGAGAGTCCCGGCTATGAACGAACCCTGCCGAGAATCGTTTCGGTATGATGGGTGAGTGGGACGACGAGGGGGTTGCGAGAGGAAGGGACGGTGGGTGGGAGGTAGTAAAGGGTGTAAAAGGGCGGGAGAACGGAACAAACTCTCATCGCCACCCCCTGGGAGGCTACTGGGCCGAAACCGTTCTAGTCACGGTTGTACGAACCACCCCGTACCCACCATCAACCCCTTCTCGAATTATTTCGAATTCTCGTGAATTATGCATTGGAAATTATACGACTCTTGTTTCCTCGGTTGGAGGATGGATGTGGATGAATCAATGTGGAAAACTCCGCAGGATCCGGAATTGTCGAGGACGTGAAAGTGCTAGGGGATGAACGCAGGTGCGATACAGAAACACCTTTCACGTTGAAAAAAAAACAAAAAGAAAACACGCTGCGGAGAAAAGCCAATTTCCTATTGGATTCGAACAGCGCTGGAACGTGTGAAAAATGGTAACCAACGAGAAATCCGGGCTTCCTCGATGTCTGTACGATTCCCCGATGAGCCCCTCCACTAATCGTAGCCTATTAAAACGAGCCCTCGTACCTTCTCGCGCAGCGGCTCTGCTGGACCGAAAATCTTGCAACTCGACCGGCCGAACGGATCCCTGCTTCACCCGAAATCTCCTCATCCAAAATCTTGAGACTTCTTAATCTCACCCTCGATACTCCCAGTCTTTTACAACCCCGAACTTTCCTCAAACTTCACGGTCCTTCGGACCGAGGAAAAGAAGAGAAAAAAAAAGAGAGACAATCGTAAGAGCGGTGTCCTTCGTGGTTAGAATTTTTTGAAAATGCCTGACGGTGGCAACGGAAATTGCGCGAATCTTGGCCGCGTTTCAAATGGAAGTGCGCGATAAAAACGTCGTGGCAAAAAGGTTTTTTCGTGGCTGAGGTAAACCGGGAAAGAAACTGGGTCGAAATTTTGGGCGAGGAAACGAGTCGTGATTAACGGCGCGCCATCAACTTCCCAAACGTCTTTTTCATTATCGGCTGTGGTGAAATCGTGCCAACGGAAATGCTGCGAAAGTCCGGGGTGATTCATAAATATAATACTTTGATTTCATTTTTGAACAGATTTCAGTGCATCCTAACGATCAAGCAACTTCCGCTGATCAGCTGAAATCAGTAATATTTATAACTATAATTACTTTGTTTCAATTTTTACACCGATTTCATTGCATCCCGGGGATCCAGGATCGTCCAGTAATCGGCCAAATCCGGTAAACAAAGAATGGCGAAAGGATACGGATGAGATCGATCAACGAGCGCAACGATCGATCGTCGGAAGCGCAACGATCGTTGCTGATATCGCTATTATACATGAAAAATTTCCCCTAATTATTAGAAATCATTAATACCGATGATCGTTATTATTTTAACGCTCATCGACGTGTGTCTAATACGCCTCGAGCACCATTGGCCAACGAATCGATCGTGCCAGCTGGACGTTCTCACGACGGGTATGGAATAATTAGATCGCGATCACGGGCGGTTACCGCGGAAGCGAGTTAAAGATTGAGGCTAAAAAAGAACAAAAAAATAAAACAACATCAACAAGAAAAATGTAAAAATGAAACAGCGGCGGTTTATTGAGCGTCAGAGTTTATAATGGATTCGCACTTTCGTCGATATTGCGAGCGATAATTTATGGAAATTCTCGGATGTATGGATGGATATACACATCGTGGCAGGTACTCGACAATATGAGCTCGTTACCGAGACTATCAGTACTATCGATCTATTCCACCGTTTTCTCTCTCAAATTGCCATTTCCCTTTTCTTTTTTTTTTTTCTTTTTTTTTCTAATTCGATATCGATTCACGATCCATCAAGAGACTCGTCGAAAATTGCCGTTTCATTGATGCACGGTTTCATTAGGCACCGCTGTATGATTGATCGGAATAATAACTTTCGCACCCTCCCGCGCGAGCGAATGGTCGGGGGATAATTCAGCGGCGTGCAGCTCCGTCGTATTGATTTACCTGGCAGAAACGAACGAGAGTCGGAGCACGCTTGAAGACGTCGACTACTGCGATTTTACCGTGTTCACCACCGACCGGGATAACTCCACGGTGCCTCTCCTAGTCTCGGTATTACCGACCACCCCGAATCATCCGCGTGATGCTTCCAAGCTCTTCTCACAGATGGCCAAGCGCTCGGAAAACCTTTTCAGCCCTTCGACACCTCGGGGGTAGAAACGAATTTTGGTCGAACGATCCGTGAACACTGCCGGATGAATTACCGACGACGGACAAGGGACCAATTTCGATCAAATGGAAAACCAGTTTTTTAAAAAGAGTGCTTAGAAATTTGTGTTACCTTTTTTTTTAGTCATGAAGTATTTATAATATTTGCTATAGAGCAAACTTTTCATCTTCTTCCGACATTTTTATGGGGGGATAAATATTCATTCGTCACTTACTAATGTAGTCAGTTTCCTCTTGTCGCAAGTAAAAAAAAAATGATACGAAAATAAGACTGCGAATGTTTATTGTGGCAGTTATTTATTTATTGAAATACAAATATGTGGTTTTCCTACTGGAATGTTTATTTGTTGATGAATAAATCGTGTAGGATATAGCGGAAATTGAACTATTGCAGTATATATATTTCAAAATCTCCGAAATCACGATCCCTCATGGGCAAAAAGTTTCTGCAGACATTAATGACTCCGAAAGTAAAAAAACTGTATCGCCGGAAGTTCTGAAGAAATATAATATCCTCAAAGTTAAATTGACACGACCAATTGAACTAAATAGTTAATCAAACAAATAGTTAATTTTATTAATTGAACTACTAATCAATTTTTGTATTAATCGGTTTATTAATTCAATCGATCAATTCGTCACGTTATCATATTTATTATCAACCAAAAATTTGAATAAAAAATTAATATTTACATTTGCTGATTCAATTGTACGAGCCGATTGCAGAGTGATTTCGAAGACACGATATTATTCATTACGTTTGAACTGCGAAGTTCTCGAAGTTGAACGTCTGTTAAATTACCTTTCTCCGTACATAAAAACCTGGCGTCTATATTCCAATCATTCAAAGATAAGAATTTCCAACCCCGATTAATTTTCTTATGGCTCGTTGCTCGACTGATGCTCCGAAAAGTTTCCAAGGAAGTGAGGAAAGGGGAGAAAGGTCTTTGAGAAGGTATAGTCAGGTCTTACTGCGAGAATACGAAAAGTCTGAGGGAAAAAGTGGAAGGGGCGGAGGGGGGGGGGAGAAGAGAAGAACGAGCGGGAGTGAGACAAGCCCTCGCGCGATTCTCCGCGCGGCGTACAGTGGCGTGTACCGCGTGATTGCCGTAATTTCGACTCATTACAATTACCTTAATATCCAGTCATTAATTAGCCGTGGCTAAAGAGCCTCGCATTAAACAGCTAATGGTTCCCGTCGTCGGGTGCGCGAGAGAGCTCGGGATTTGCACGGCCTTACGCGAAGCTCATCCGGGGCGATGACTGAGAGATCGGGGACCGCGGCCAATGTGAGTTTCTGACCCTTAAACGAGTCGACAGTTTAGCTAACGAAACGACCCTCCAATTGACACTTCGCTTGTCGTCTTAGAAACAAACAAAAGTGTATTTCGTTTTATCACAAACATTCGATAAAAGAAAAAAAAATAAATAAAGTAAAAAACCGTTTTTATTTCGTTTAACATTCGTTTCAATTGAAATTTTCGAATCAAAATTATTTGATTTTTCATTTGGATTTTTTTTTTTAATATAGAAAAACACAAATTTTTGTCGGTTTGTACTATTAAAGGAATTTAATTTCCTTTCATTCGTCGAGTCGTTGAAAAAAAAAATGAATACGAGCACAGTCCGTCTTTTCGTTATTTTTCGTGATTCACGACGCAACACATCGTGGCCGTTAATTAAAGACCCACACACAAATACACACATTTCGTACATCAGCGGGTCTTTGGGCCATCCGAAACATTAGGCCGGAGAGTCGAGGTGCTGGCGAGACGTTTTATTCACGCTCATCCAGAGTGGACCGACTTGTCGGGGTTACGTAAGATTTGACACCGTGGTAGGTGATTTATCAGAATAACGCACACACCATTACCCTCGCGTGTCCCCGGTTACGCAAAACCACGAGGTCTTGATTCCGGACGAAAGACCGAATAGTCGAGTCGCAAGATTTGCTTTATTTTTTTTTCCAACCCGCACAAGTTATTCGCTTTGGTAGTTCCCTCCCCCCTCCCCGCTGGCCCTTTGTCGTTCAGTAATCTTTTCGTATATGCGTAGAGGTTGATTTTTGAATGATTTTGATACGTATTTATTTGATTGAATTTAAATTTCTCATCTTAATAAATAAAATTAAAACTACGAAACATAACCAATCCCACATCCTACACCAACAAATAACACGTCCCCTCCAGATCACCGAAATCTTCAAAACTCCCGTCACATGGAATCCCTCGATTCTCTCTGATCCATCGATGCACGATTTTAACAGGGGGTAATTTACACATCCTTCGTGAATGTGTAAATTGCAACCAACCCCTTCTCTCCCTCGTAACTTCGTACCATATCCCTGTATATGTCGCGTGCGTGCAACATCGCCTGTGCGGACACTAATACTTGCACTATGAAGCGGCGTGTCTCGTTGCTGCTAATGCTGGTCGAACATTCTCGGAACAACCTGTAGAGCTCTTCTCTCGGGCAGATCTCCTCGAATGGTTTATGGTTCTACTCACAGGATGATCCGGAGCAGTAGTCCTACCACCTAGCCGATAATTAGTTAATCAGTCAAGCCTGCCAGGTAGTGCTCCTGATTCCTGTATACGTATATACTTGTATATACAGTCTTGCTCAAAAGCATTAGGCCAGTAAATTTTCTATCCCAACAAAAAATACCACATCGAAAAAAAAAAATACCTGCTATTCGGAAACCGATGGTTTTTCAAAAACAACCTAAAATCTCGGTGAACAAAATTTCAATATTTTAGAAACATTTTCTAAAAACCAAAAAAAAAAGTAAATTATGTCCTTTTAAAATGTCTTATCACTAAACGATGAGATTGCAATTTTCGAAGATCAGCATTCGACTTTCCAAAGTGAAAAAATCGCAAAACACCGGCATTAGGTATTCAAAATGAGGATACAAAAAAAAAAATCATATAAATTCAAAATTCAAAAACGAGGAGAAAGTTTTTTCCGACCGCTTCAAAGTTCCGTTCGGGAAATTGATTCACGACTTATTTTGGCGATAGTATTTGATTTTTCGTCCGAGTAGGAAACTTGCAGGGTGCCTGATACTTTTGGATAAGACTGTAGATATATACGTGTACGTACACGCATGTGCACGTGGAGACATAAATAAATGTGTACAGATATCGGGACGTGCATGGGAGGTAGTCTCCGGTGTCCGAGTTGCCAAGTCCTCGCGTCTCTTCGAGGCTTACGCGTCGACGTACTTTCTTTTTTGTCCATACGCGATCTGGGATTTTAGCTCTCGCAATCAATTGGTCGATCGAGGGAGACGATAAGGCTGTATGGCCTCGGCGAGTTAGCGAGGCGATCTTTTGTGACGAGTCGACTGAAAAACCGAATTAATTACGAAGCTGGTTAAGTGGTGGATTCCCTCTTTCACCCTGCCCTCCTCCGAGCCTCACCCCACCCTATCACGTTCCTCCCTTGGTTGGTTTCGCGTGGAATTTTATAAATTTCCGAAGAGAATTTCTCGGAGGCGAGCTCGTAATCAACGTCTACGCCTCTTTACGAAACGAGGTGGAGAAGAGGACGCGATTGGTATTAAAACACGAAACTCCGGAGGTCTCGTATTTTTTTCGCGCTCCTTCGTTGGACGAAAAAAAAAAATAGAAAAAAATCATCAGCGATGTATCGATAAGCGTGACGGTGTCGTTTATCAAACGATGATATTTAGCGGATCGTCTGCGTACGAAGCCGTAAGTTTAAGGGTGACAGCTTCGGAGAGGGGGCAGGTGTTTAAGGGGTTGAAAGGAATCCTTCAGGGATACGGCGAGAGGGGAGAAGAATCGTTTTGAAATTTGGTTACTTTGAACTACTGACGGTTGTGCGGGGTGTAAAGGCTCGGTAAGTCGGTAGACGTTGAGCCGGTTAAGGGGGAGGGGAAAAAAGAGGCGGGGAGGGAAGAGACTCGTCGGTTTTATATGATGCTCGACGGGTTGATGATTAAAATAGTATGTACGCGGCGAATGAAGGCGCGAGACGCGTATGGGGAACGGAAGCAACAAATAATGACCAGGAGGTGTGGAGCGTAAACCGTGCGTAGCCGAGTTTTACACTCTATCCGCGAGAACTCAGGGCTCACTCTTGCAGAGTCAAAAGTCCCGCGAGAAGTTTCTGGCCGGAGAGAAGCCTGCGATTCTCTCTCTCTCTCTCTGTCTCTCTCGTTCTTACTTTCTCTCTCTCTCTCTCTCTTGGAATTACTCTTGGTTGCAATCACACCGAGGTTAGCCCGAGAGAACGGAAGAATCAGAGAAACGCTTGAGACGAGTACGAACGTATATATACGAAACCGCTTCGCCCCATATAATCCCGGCGATGCCTCGCAAGAGTGTCGTTCTCAAACTTCCTCTCTCCGCCTCGAAGATCCCGCGCTCGTCGCGAACGCTTTACACGTTACGGCTTTTTGATAGTCCTCGTATTTATTACCATCGTTTTTCAATAGTTTGATATATTTATTATTATCGTATTTAATTATTATCATTGTTCATTTATTATCGTCGTATTTGTTCCGGATTAATTTGAATTTCTATTATTGTATATTTATTATAAATACTGTAATTATACATCAATTATATCGAAATTATTATTTTTATTTTAGGTTTATTATAATCATATTTATTCGAGGTTTGTTTTAATTGTATTCACTGTACATATCGACTATAACTGCGTTAATTGTACATTAATTGCAATGGTATTAATTATAAAGTGATTGTAATAAAGTACAGCACGTGTTGTGTTAATTATAACCGCATTGAGTTAATATGAATAATATACTTATTAATTGTGGATTAATTACGATTTTATTAGTGGTACGGTCATTCTAATCGCGTGCGGAATGGACGTTAGAAACGTCATGATTGCACGTCAATTAGCACGTGCATTAATTATGCATATACTAGAAACAACAGGAATATGCGTCAAGTATATTGTGTATAAATTACGCACAATAATCGTCATACTTATGTATTAATTAAGAACAGATTACTGATTATTTATTATCATCTTATGAATTGGGAATTCTATTTGTTTCTCCGAAACTTGGATTTAATATTTCAGTATTTTTCATAAATCAAATCACTCGCGATCGTTATTATACATATATATGTAATATAAAAATATAAAAATATCTAAGAATTTATTGTTGATGAATTACAATGTATTACTTATTATCATTTATCGCGAACGTTCCTGGCAACTAGCATCAATTTTATTCTTATTTCGCAACGTTCCTTGAGAATATTGATCATTCGATGCAAACGACGATTTACCCAATCAATTAAATGTCAACGATTTTAGTTGATTGTCGTTTTTGGGGTGACTTTGCTCCAACTTTTATCGCCGAAAATAGCAATCCTCAAAAATCACTCGAAAACGTTGCACATAGAAAATAACACGATATATACGTAAGATATATAGGATATGGATGGAGCACACACGTGTCATTGGCAAGCCCTCGTGAGCCCTCTTCACAATGTTATATATATATATAAAAAAGCTTTCGCGGCCTGGGCCAAAGCAAACAGCGAATGTCGAGTGCATAGACGATTTATCGCGATGACACGTGTCTCATTCTCTCCCCATCTAACCCCACTGGCAGCATTTCGAAATCTGCGCAAGATCCAAATTCTTATATGAGCGAGTTCGTGCATTCGTATGCGTAATACGTACGATAAATATGCGAAAGTTCTTCTCTGACGATGCGTTCTAACGTCTACTCTTCGAGTTTTCAGAGGATGCGTGACACACTGTACATAACACGAAATTTCATCCCAAAGTCAGCCTCGGGAGTGTCGGCGTAAATTACGTCACGGACTGTTAAGGTCCCCGCAATTTTTCATTTACTTTTATCCCATCCAGAACTGAACCACCAAGAAGAAGGACCGCCGGACTTTTTGTCAAAGGACATTCCATTCGGTCAAAAAAGAAAGCAGACTACATTCACGGATCGCGGGCGAAAGGGTCGCGCAGGATAAAAAATATTCGCAAAGCTCCCCCAGTTCCTGAAAATTTCGATGCCTTTTGAATTTCATTTGAATAAAAAATGTTTCAAAATTCACGCTTGAAAAAATAATTCATTTATTCTCGAAAACAATTTTTGGTAAGAAAGATATTACTCTTTGCAAGCACAATCAGTATTTCCTTTTTTTATTCATTTTTCGAAATTCAATTCTAGTATCGATTTATCGCTAAACCTCTTTAGGGATTGAAGAATGTTTTCGCAGATCACAAAGTCCTAAAAAAATTCTGTTATCAATCGAGTTAACAAAGCAAAAACACTCAGGTTTATAACAATAAAAAGAAAAAAAGAATTTTTAACGCTTTTTATATATATATATATATATATATATATATATATTTTATACGGCATAAAAATC
>JAPYZI010001240.1:0-34563 GCA_030523105.1 Ophioninae sp. A BG-2022a
TTTTAATAACTAAAATATTTAATAATATTTTAATTATTAAATATATTTGTTTGGGTTTGTTTGGGTTAAGCTTGGATTTGTTTGGGTTGTTAATAATATATTTAATAATTAAAATATTTAATAATACTGTAATTTTCAAATATATTTGTTGATCGATTGATGAGAAATCGTGAGTTGGATCAATCGACGTCGATGGTATTATTGAGGTGTCCAGGCTGTGGATACATCCATAAGTTGTATTCGGCGTTGAATCAACTCGGACGAAATCTCCCTAGTTTAGTGCACGGGGGGGGGAGGGGGGGGCGGTGTAAATAATTGCGCCATCGAGAGAATCCAAGTACCTTCGAGGGGCTGTATAACTCATTGTCAGAGCCGAGGAGGAACTCTCCTGAGGGAGCGAGAGATATCTGGGAATTCGAGAGATCTAGAATTCCGGGACTACTGTTATAACCAGGTGAAACGCCACGGGTGAGAGAGAAAGCGCTACCCTTTTCCGAGCTACAGACAGCTTTGAGAGAGAAATGGATATTGTGAACTCCACCGGATAACGGGCTTGTATTAAGGGCGATGATTAATTTTATCATGAGACGTGGCGCCTTTCGAGAAACTCGGTTGCAAGATTCGCCCACGCTTTTTGCTTTCTTTTTTTTTTTTTTTTTTTTTTTTATCGAAGCCCGCGTTCATCATTCCACGTCGAACTCCAGTCGTCGGATAACCAGTTTCTTTTTCGTTCGTTTAAACAAATTTTTTATTTATTTTTTTCGTTGTGAACTTTCGTTCGTTAAAATTGTTATTTTTTTTATTATTTTTTTTTTTAGTTATTTGTTTGTGCTTTTATTTAGGCATTCGATCGTTCATTTTTTCATTTATTTAGTTATTCATTTATTACTTAATTTGTTTGTGATTTTATTTATTCATTCAATCATTAATTTATTCATTTATTTATTTATTTATTCATTTATGAATTCATTCATTTATTTCCCGTCCACATAACGTAATTAATTGATATTTATATCAATCAATCAAATATTCTAAACTGTACATTTTTTTACAATTAAATAACAAACTGTAAATTTTGTAAAACTGTAAAATTTACAGTTAATAAATAACTGTAAATTTTTTTACAATTAAATAACATTTTTTTACAATTGATCAATCAGAGTTAGTCAATTAGTTAATTCATTTATTTATCAAAATTTGTCCCTTCGATCGTACAAATTCAATAAAGAATAAAATTGAACAATTCGTAAAAATGAACGAATCCACGAATTCGATACGACCGATTTTACGAACGAGACTCTCTTCTACCAAAGATTGGAGAAATTTTCTTCCCGCAATTTCATTCGAATTTCATCCTCTCTTCTCTCCTTTCAGGAATATACCATTTCTTTTTTTTTTTTTTTTTCTTTTTTCTTCTTTTTTTTCTCCTTCAATGTCGCGTTTGCTGGCATTAATTGAAATTCAGTGTATAGGATGGGGCGTCAGCTTGCGAGATACGGAATCGCGCGCTCGGATGACTACTCAAATTGCATCGCAGTTCAAACTTTCTGCGTTTTGCACAATATTACTGGAGAGTGCTCCAGAGGAGAAGAAAAAAAAAACGGAAACAAAGTACGTTTTCGCAGCTCGTGTTGAAATACTCGAGAATCGAAAAATCCTCAGGGAAGATGGTCACACAAGTTCATACCGGAAATCTCGACGGATATCGGATCGAGTTTCCGTTATTCGGGCAAACGCGAGCCGGAAATATTTTTCAAACTCGTCAAACCGGAAGTTCGTACTCCTGAGATTCCGGAACTCGATGCTTTTCTTCGCACCGAGAGTCGATTCTCAAAACGGAAATCGTTACTTTTCTTGGATACCGGAAGTCTCGTCGATACCGGAAGTTAATGTTTTTTTTTTTTGTTAGTTTTTAATTAATACCGGAAGTCGACACTCTCATTGTTCCGGAAGTCAATTCTAGAAACGGATATCGTTACTTCTCTTGGACACCGGAAGTTCGTTTTTTTTTTTATTTCACCGGAAATAAAATTGTTAAACCAGAAATTAAAGCTTTTAGCAAACCGGAAGTGAATCCTCTGGAATACTGTCGGTACACCGGAAATCGTCAAATTTTCAAAATCCCGGAAGTCGACACTTGCGTCACAAATAGATACTCTTTTTTACATTCCGGAAGTAGATACACTTCCGACGCTACGAAAATAAATTCTCCAATCAGACCGGAAACGAATTTTTGGTAATTATGCAAAAGTGAAGCTCAATTCCAATTTCAAATCAGTTTGTTTATTTTTTCTTCATAAATTGCTTTTATTAATCATCGCTATTGATATTTAGCTTGCAAAGACAAACATTCTTAATTATTTTCATAAATGATAGATTATTTGAAGTTTGACGAAAAATGCAATAAAATACGGCATAATTATCGAATTTTTGGTTACACCGGAAATCGATGAGTTTCTGAAACACCGGAAATGAATTATCCAACGATGGTGCTAACTTTTATTTATTATTATTATTATTTTGTCAAATCGGAAGTCAATATTCTCGTTACTCCGGAAGTCAATATTCTCGTAATTCCGGAAGTTGATATTCTCGTCATTCCGGAAGTCGATACTTCCGTCAGTTACGTCACTCCGGAAGTCCATCGAAAGCTCTTCAGCGGCCGTCATCTTTCATACAATTATCCTCGATTCTCCTATCCGGACGGATTTTCAGGCTGGAATCGCGGGAGAATCCGGTATGTGACTTTCATCCCCGAGTCACTAGGGTGATTGATGTGACTGCTCGTTAACCCAACCTCGTGTCTACTCCGAGAGAGAGAGTATCCCTAAGCCTCTGATTCTGGTCGTATCGCGACGTCAACGTAGAAGTGTCCGTGCCTCGATCTCTGCCCGCTTTCCCTCTCCGATCGTGTTACGACCACGACCACCCAAACGGGAGAAACAAAAATACGAGTAGCGATAATCCCCTAGATGGAGCACGGATTTCGCTGTCAATACGACCAAATCTCCGACCAAAGACTTTTAACCTTTTTTTTTTTTTTTTAGATCCTCAAAATCCTCCCTCGCTTCACAAAGATGCACTGACGACACTTTGTTTTTTATTTCCTCCTCCATCCTCATTCACACGCCTTAAAACAGGCGAGCAAAAAATTCTCCGTTTATATATTCATGTTTTTTATTTTTTTACTTTTTATTTCGTTTGGAAATAAATAAACAAATTATTCATCAATAGTCAAATTATCTTGATTTCTTTTTTTTTTTTTTACTTTTATCTATTCTTTATTTCGTTTGGAATAATGTTTATAAAGATTTATTATTTTCTAATTATCTTTATTTTCTTTTTATTTGTTTGGATTTTTATTTAGAAACTTTTTTTTACATATTTTCTAGACTAATATTTTTTAGAAATTTGTTTTTCGATATTCTTTTTATTTTATTGATTTTTTTGTTGTTGTTAACTTTTATATATTCTGTATTTCGTTTCGAATAATATTTATAAAGATTTATTATTTTCTAATTATCTTTATTTTCTTTTTATTTGTTTGGATTTTTATTTAGAAACTGTTTTTTAATATTTTCTAAACGAACATTTTTTAGAAATGTTTATTCGATATTTTTTTTATTTTATTGTTTTTTTTATATGTTAATTTTGAAAAATATTATGAATAATGAAATAAACCAATTTTCACCATTTAATTTTTCTATTTTCCTTTTCATTCAACAATTCCCCATAAATATTCAATTCCCCAATTTTCTTATTTTTCATTTCATTCAAAAACAATACCAAAAATTGTATTCGATTTAAATTATCTTTCTTTCCAAATTTATTTTTAACTTTACCTAGAAACGTTCTTTGCTCGTTTTATCATTTTGTTTCATTATAATAAAAAAAAAAAACAAGGTTATTAAAAATAAAATAATCCAATATCGTGGAATAATAAAAAGATCGTACCGTTGATATTTTTTCGTTTTGCTTATCTTTCATTTTCATGCGTAATTTTTTTCCTTCGAATCAACGAGGATCGCCCGTTTTTTTTTTTTTTTTTTTCTACATCGCAACCTTTATTCCATTATTCGTCGTACGTACATACACACGTGTGAGCTACAACGAGGCTTGATAGAAATTCCAATATTCGATATTCCACTGTCTCTCAGGCGCTACACGTAAGCTTTGGAACTACCGTGCATTTATACATATATATATATACATATAAATTCGAATAAATTCATATATACGTATATATTTGAATTTATATACATATATTTATATATATATATATATATTTGAATAGCTGCATAAACGTGGATTCGTCAGCGGGAAGATTCGAGACGCGCGCTGTCCGTTCGAAAATAAAATACGTAATAATAATTCGTGAGCAACGATATGAAAAAATAAACAAAGAAAAATATTCTCGACGCGAAATTTCGCGTTACGTCAAATTTACATAAATTGATTGATCGTAGTGTACGTTCGCTGCGGAGTAGTAAAAAAAAAAAACCGTACCGAACGCCCTTGTTTCACGTTGCATTAATAACGAGGAGTTCATAAATAATTACGAAACCGATCGATTCGCCGATCACCGTTGAACCCAGCGATGTTGGAGTGCAAAGAGAATTATTGACAACCTAGTATTTTTCATGTAAACCAAAATCGTTTAATCATCAATTCGTCAGATACGAAATTATCGAATTAGCAAAAATTCCTCGACTAATTTTTCGTAAATCTCGCTAGCGGGGAATTGAGAAATTAGAAAAAAAGGAAATTTTCGTTGGATTTCGTTATTTTCCTGGCATGAATTTGTAGCCGAAAAATCATCGTCAGCGAAAAATAACTATCTAGTTGCATAGTTACGTAATTCATTGAAAAAGTTACTAGGAATATGTATTCGCATTTGAGTTGAAGCCTGTATTCAACTTCGCGGCGTTTTTTCTATGAAAACTAGATCCCAGTGGTCCAGTGATATTTCTTAATAAAACAAAACACTAGATTTTGGTAATCTGGTTTTTTTCAGTGATTTTCCCTGGAAAAAACTAAAACAACGGTTTATAGTAATTTCGTTGGAACTAGTTTTTTGTTAGTTTGGAACTACATTTCACCGGAACTCGAATCTAGCGACTATATAGTTCTAGATTTGTCTGGGCAAAACCCCAGGAAGCTGAATACCGATTCGAACTGTAACGCATGTTCGTACATGTGGGCTATTAGTTCATGAAACTAGGGGAAAAATACACACACACACTGAGTTTACTAGTGAGATTGCTAGTAACGACGATCTAGTAACTAATAATAAACTGAGCGCGTGTGTTTTCGTATGTACAGGTGATAATTATAAAGTAAGCCTTTTTTCAATGATAAAGTAATGAAATTTTCAATTTTTCGTCGAAAAAATGAAAATATTGGGCATTCTAGGGGAAAAACAAAATTCCATTTCGTGTAACGAGAAGCACAATTTTGTTCGAGGATTTAAACGATTCACAAATAAAAATTAATTTTTGGAATCAAATAAAGTCCAATTAATTACTCATTTCTTTCGGTGACAAAATTCGCGAACTAAACTTTCAAACGTATTTTGGTTTCGGAATTGTATTATCCTTCTTCTAATATGCACAAAATGGAATTTAGATGTTTTTTCCCCAGGATGCTCAATTGTTTTCATTCAGCAGTGATGAATGTTCCTAGTGACTTTTGTATAGGAGAAAATGTCACTAGACACATTTCGTAGTACCTATAATACATCCTACTAACTCCTTAGTTACTTTCGGCGGACGAAAAATTTGGCGATCGTGATTTTACGTCCCGACAATTTCATTGAACCGACACGATTGCAGTCTCGTCGAAAAAAAAAACGAAAATGAACACGAACATTGAGACGGTTTCTTTTTTCGGAAGTGACAAAATCGCCCGATCCGAGAATAAAAATATATACTTGCTGTGAACACGATTTTCTCTCTCTCTAGATATTACTGTAAAAACAGAATTTTTTGAAAAATAAAATAAGTCTGCTCGAAACGCGATGAAAAAATGTTGAAATAATTTGGGGATATTGAGACATTGTTATCGCCGTATCGTTGGAACTTTTGAAATTTCTAAAATTTTTGTCAACATTCGAATCGTTTGAGCAAATTTGAGTTTTTGGAAATTCGCCAATTGTTTCGATCTTCGGAAATTTTTGAGATTCTTCCTAATTCTGATATCCGTTGAATTTTCAAAAAATTTTCAAGTTCTCAATTGTTTTGAGTTTTCACAAATTCGTACATTTTATGGAATTTTTGAAACTTTTTAAACATCCGAATATTCCGAGAAGATGTGAATTATTAAATATACGAATTTTCGAAATTTTTACAACTTCTCAAATGTTTCGATTTTTTAAAGTTTTTGAAAATCTTTAAAATTTCGGAAACTCCGAAATTTTTGCTTTTTAAAAAATTTAGCATTTTTTTTTGTTCAATTTTCACCGTATCCAGGCTTTAGAAATTACGGATAACGCGATAACGCTGATAACGGCTGATAAGACGAATTCAGCAAAAAAAAAAATAAATAAACGAGGAAATATATAAATGAGTATCTTCAACATCGGGAAGTTGAAGATATTGGAGTGGACGACTGATTAATAGAATGGCACGATCGATCGATCGATGCGATGCCAGATACGAATAAATAAATTCATCGAGGTCCCAGTGCTCAATTATCGTCGGGATCGTCATCGTCGTCGGATATATACTTCTTGGTGACGCGTCTTCGTCGTCCTCCGCGACCTTCGCTTTTCCGGCCTTTCATTTTCATTTTGATTCTGACGGAGCTGGTATCGAGATCCGAGCCTTCGTCGCCGTTTCCTGCAACCAAAATCGTGGATTATCAAAATTGGAGAATTTTTTTCAGAAATATCGTTCGTAAATTAAATTTAAAATTTTTTACACAAAAATTATTGAATTTTTTCAATTCGCCTCATTTTTCGTTCTCGATATAAACGACTATTTTTTAATACTTTTATTCTACTTTTAAAAAAATTTGATTAGTTTTGTATCGAATCCTCATTTTTATTTTTATTGTTAATTTTCTTTCATTATCATTATCATAACCTCAAAAACGTAAAAATCCACTTTTCTCCGAAAAGCTTAAATTTTTCCGAAAAACTCGAGCATCAAACCCTGTAGAATTCCTAAACGCAAGGCTTGATATTCTTAGTTAACGTTAAAAATTATTCGTCTCGAAGAAATTCGATTTAAAAGACGTAAAATATCTCTTTCCCAGGATATACGTATACCACGAGGTAAAACTTCATTTTCAACTAAATTTGTTCATTTCCGTTCGCTCACTCGAAAATAAAAATACTTTGGAAAGAAAAACCACGAGAACCTCTTTCGTCCCCGTCAGAATTCATTCCCTCGGCTTCGAGGCGTTCACGGGCATTGGTGAAGACGGATTGGAGAACGATGGAATCTTCGTGTATCAGGGAGGCTTCCTTGTTGTAAGTCTGAGCATTGTGGCACAACTGCATGAAGTCCTTGTCGAGTTCGTCGAAATCGGCGTACTGTCAAAAAAAAAAAAAAAACGTACAGAAAAATTGAATCATTAAAGAAAAATCGAATAAGAAAATAAAATAAAAATATTCATACAGAAAAAACGTCAGACGCATAAAACGAATTTTAAAAATTTACTTTCATTAACTGTTCAAACAAATTTTTTAATTTAATCAATTTTGAATGATTAATGATAAATTAATAAATTTAATTGTCAAATTTAATTGAATAAGGAATTGATTCATTAAATTGAAACAATTAATTATTCAAATGTAAAATAAGTTTATGAATAATACAATTTTTATAAATGAAATTAATTAAAGAAATACAAAATTGAAATATAATAAAATTAAAAAATTAAATCTAATAAAATTAAACACTAAAATATAATTTAATAAAAAAATTGATAAACCAACAAAAATCTTTGAATTTGTCGACTGATACCTTTCCGTCGTCAATTTTCTGCAAAAGTTTGTTAATCGTCAGTGGTTTTTTGATGAGTTCGTAATAATCAGGTAATTCGCGTCTCGACGGTAATTTCATGAAAGGTTCGCTGAGTAATCGTCCATCCGAGCTATCGGTATAATTAACAACGACCATAATGAGTTTCTTCATAGCACGTTTCATTTTAGGATCAACGGAGGTACCACCGCGTCGTTTTTTGGGCACTGGTTCATCGTCCTCTTCATTTTTCTTTCTCCGTTTCCTCGGTTTTTTCTTTTCCTTCTCATCCTCCTCTTCCTCTTCGTATTCAACGACGTCTTCGTCGATGGCTTTGAGCCATTCTTTTTCGGTGAGGCTATCGGAATAATCGACTTCTTTGCGTTGTCTGGATCCTCTCCCGAGAAATCTGTCTTCGTCTTCGTCATAAGCCCAACGTTCGACTTCTTCATCATCCTTAACGAGCCAATCGGGCAGTTCGTGTTCCTCGAGTAATCTAGATTTCCTGTTAGTTCCCGATTTGGCTTCTTCCCTGCGTCTTTCGAGATCCATTTTTTGAAATATTTCAAATTCCTCCTCATTCCTCATCATCATACGATTAACGGCTTCGTCATCGGGGACTTCGTTCTCCTCTTCGTCTTCAGCGTCGTCCTGATGCAGTATAGTTTGAAGAAACTGATGTCTCTCAGAGCCTGTTGATTTCTGATCGAACATACCAGCCTGTATAATCTTTTCATCCATATTGAGCTTATACCTGGCAGCCGCTAAGATCCTTTCTTCAACAGAATTAACGGTCATCAATCGAAGAACCCGGACTTCGTTTTTCTGTCCAATGCGATGAGCGCGATCTTGAGCTTGAAGATCTTGATGAGGATTCCAATCGGAATCAAAAATAATAACGGTATCAGCAGCTTGAAGATTAAGTCCAAGACCGCCAGCTCTGGTAGACAGTAAAAATAAGAAATATTGGGAACCAGGATCGTTGAATTTTTTCAACAAATCTCCACGATCCTCAGCTTTCGTAGTTCCATCTAATCGAAGATACATGAAACCTCTCCAGCTGAGATAATCCTCCATAATCGTCATCAACTGAGTCATTTGACAGAAAAGCAATACTCGATGATTCGTCGCTTTCAATTTTGGAAGTATACGATCCAATAGCTCAAATTTACCGGAAGCCCGATAAAGATCAGGCCCCGTAACGACATTCGTGTTTGACGTGCCAACGTGCTCGCAGTACTTTTCCTCGATCGCTTGAAATATGAAGGGATGATTGCAGAGCTTTCTCAATTGGACTATAGTGTTCATCAATGCTTTGGCACCACCCCTACCCTTCTTTCCCTTCTCTGATCCATCCGTCAATAATACACCTTTGCTTTGCATATGCTTGTACAATACTTTTTGAAGACCGGACATGTCGCACTTTATTATGTATTCGACTTTGTCAGGCAATTGGGATTCGACTTCCTTCTTCAATCGGCGAAGCAAGAAAGGTCTCAGTACTTTGTGCAATCGACGAATAATCAATATTGTTTCTTCCTCGTTCAACTCCACTTTTTCTCCAGTCGTTGCGAAAGGCGCGTTGAACCATTGCTCGAAAGTACTGCACGATTTGAATATCGAAGGCAATAAAAAATTCAACAACGCCCACAATTCCGGCAGTTTGTTCTGAAGCGGCGTTCCGGTCAGCAAAAGACGATGGGGCGCCAGATAATGCGTGTTCAATACTTGAGTCAATTTGCAATGATGATTCTTCATTCTATGACCTTCGTCTATTATCATGTACTTCCATTGCAGCTTCGCTAATATCGATTTGTCCTTCACGATGTACTCGTACGTTGTCAATAACACGTTGAACTTTGTTGTTCGCATCTGCGTTTGTATCACCCGACGTACCGTTGGTGAACCCTTGTAAGACACCAATACCACACTCGGCGCCCATTTCTCGAACTCCAGAACCCAATTCGATAATGTTCTGAAAAAAAAACACGATTTTTTTTAGCTAAAGATTCAATGATTTTTAACGTTTGGGTTTGTTTGGGTTTGTTTGCATTAACCCAATTGTTTGGGTCGATTTAAATAAATTTTCACAACTTTTATAATATTTTATAATAAATAAATATTTCATTTAAATTAACCCAAACAAGCCTAAATAATGTTCTGAAAAAACAACGATTTTTTACCTAACGATTAAATTATTTTTACCGTTTATTTTATTTTCATGATTTCGTTTGCGTTTATTTAAATTAACCCAAACAAACCCAAACAACCTCGAGCAGAGTTCTGTCAAAGAAAATCATGTACCAACTTTCCTATCGTCATTTTTCTAGACACTGATGCAAAGTTCAATCATCTTTCTGTACTCACGATAGTGGCACGATTATCAGGAAAGGCCCGTTCACTTTCTTCACCTCCATTAGGTAAGTCACGAGCGCGATCGTTTGGATCGTTTTTCCGAGGCCCATCTCGTCCGCGAGAATTCCGTTTAGATTATTGTTGAACAAGGATACCAGCCACTCGAGACCCTGCGGAAAAGAAAAAGACATGATATTCATAAAAATCAATTTAAAAAAAAAACTACATTCTAGAAATAATGTAAAAAAAAACTCAAAGATGTAATATCTCTAAAAATTAATTTTAAAAAAAACCTACAATCTTATCTTACATTTCGACCGATTGCTTAATCGATAAAAATTGAATTTATTTATTCATTTTATTAAGAATTGAATTTATTTATTTATTTTATTAAGAATTGAATTTATTTTTTTCGATTAATCTCCAGGTCTCGGATTTTTTCGTAGCAATGCAAATTTGCAAGTGTGCGATCTGAATCGTACCTTTATCTGATATTCCTTGAGTTTTCCATTGACCATAATGGACGCCTGTTCCGTGACTCTCTCGTGAATCGTGTGAGCGATGCTGTAGTAAGTCTGTTCCTCGGTTTTGTACTCGTCGTCTTCGATCTTCGCTTTCTGCAGGGTGTTCTTCACATTCTCCTCTGCCATTTCGCTGTCGAGTGTTTCCGGGTCAGCGACTTCTGGAAACGAAAAATTTGCGGGTAGAAAATTAAGGGTCTGGTTTTAGAATTTGGAAGATTTTGATTTTAGGATTTGACGGATAAAAAGTAGAAAGTCCTTTTTTCATTTGACGTTTTACCAGTTTCCTGCTCCTTTTCGTTTTCCTCGTCGTCATCGTCGTCTTCATCTTCACTTCCGGATTCCACGGGCTCCCAACCGGGATGAGACTCGAGGAAAGACGAAAGCTGACTCATGAGTGGCGCATCCTCATCCGTCAGAGTTTTCCCGGTCGCGATCTCGACGACGCTCACGCGAACGTCCTCACCGCCGTCTTCGCCGTCCATCGACTTCTTCTTCTTCTGGCAAATTTGTCGATTATCAGATATCATGAAAGAGGAATTGGGTTGACGAAGAAAAAGTTCAATTTTGTTGTTGTTTTTTTTTTATCGTTTTTTTGTTCGTGAAAAATTATACCGATAAAGGAATTTGTTTCGGTTGGGAAAAAATATCGATTTTGTTGTTTTTTTGTTTAAATCGTTTTTTTCTGATGAATTAGAAAGATGAAGGAATTTTGTTGAACCCAAACAAACCCAAACAGATTTCAAAAAGAAATTCTACTTCGAATATTCGATCGTCCATTAGAAAATGAACAAATAAAAGGCCGAAAAAAAACCAATCCGAACCTTCTTTCGTTTTTGTTCCTCGACTTGTTTTCTCTTCTGCTCCATTTTGTGCTGTTTGACCATTTCTGTGAGATTGCTGATGTACTCGTCCGTCTGTGACAGCAGGAAGGCCAATCGTTTGTCTTTTTTCTGATCGATGAGTTTCCTGTAGCCTTCCTCGTCTTCAGCCATGAGACGTCGCATACGTTCCTTCTCAATTCGTTCCTGCTCTTTCTTCTGCTCCCTCTCGGCGTTCGCGTGATAATTCAGTACTGCCTTGTTCAGCCGACCAAGTTTCGCAACGTTGTTGCGATGGAATTCTTTGAAGTCTTTGCCATGCTGAAGGACCGAAGTTAGGAATTCCTGAAAAATTGACGGTTAAATTAAATTTCATAAGGCACGAAATAATGACGAGAAAAAAAAAGATTTTTTTTTAATGGGACGAAAGGGACAAACAATAGTTTAAAAAATCGCCCAAACCCAAACAAACGCAAATAAACCCAAACAAACCCAAACGCGAGATTAAAAAATCGTTCAATCGACTCACCTGATGCTTCTGCCTGCGTTTCCGTTCAGCCTCGAGTTTCTGCTGCTTTTCCAATTTCTCGGTAGCTCGAGCTTCTCGCAATCCTTGACGTTTCGTTCTCTTATACGCCTTTACGTTTACGGCAGTCTCCAGTGTCGTATCCTGACGCGTACAAGCGATTATCTGCGAACGCACGATTCGTTAGAAGAAAACAAAAAAAAATAACTAATTAATTCGATAATAATATTCTAGCATAATAATAATAATATTAATAAATATTACATATATTAATATTCTATTTTAATAATAACAATAATTTATAACTATGATTAATAAACTATAAGTATAATATAATTGATAATTATGTTGTCAATTATAATGATCAATTATAATTGACGAATATATCTGTTATAATAATAAATAATTATATATATAATTAATATATACAAATATAATATTTTATAATATACCTATTATATTAATTTATTATAATATAAATAAAATAAGAATAATAAATTCGATAAAGAAACAATTCATTCCGAAATTGACAGAGTACCTCGGAGCGCAATTGCCGCTGGAAATTCAATACCCTCAGCATTCTCAATTCAATCTGGGCTTGGATACGTAGATCCTCGGACATATTCGTCGGGAGGTAACTCAGCTGTTCCTTCCTCAAAGCTATTCGAGCCGCGACTCTGCAAAATCATCAACTACTCTAAAGAACTTCTTGAACTTATCAGAAATCCACGTGTCAGGAAAACGTTTCGAAAGTTTAATTTATCGACAGATAAACAAAACGTTTTTATTGCAAAAGTCCCAATTTATATTTTGTACCCCGAATGGAAAATATAATTTAAAAAAAGAATATTAAATACCTATTCTCGCGTTCTTGGAGAATCAAAAGCGGATCAAGACCAGCCGGTTTAGCGACACTCGTGACTCGATTGGTTTTCGGTACGGGCTGAGGCGGAGGTGGCGGCGGCGGATGTTGCTGCGGTGGCTGAGCGACCAATCTGGGTGGACCGGTGGGTCCGATCGGGTTTGGCGCTGCAATCGGTGGAGCCGCTGGTGCGGGCGCCACCGGAACTGGCTCGGCTGCTCGTTGGGTCATTCCTGATGGTGGAGCCGGCGGAGGCGGTGGGGGAGGTGCACCACCTGTCAAAAACAATCAATCTGTCAATAAACCCGATAAACCCAATTTAACGTGATTTTCTAAAATTCTGATAACACTTTTCTTTGTTGAACAATTGCTACTGACATTGAATCGAAAAATATAATTGTCAGATGAAGAAAGAACTTTTTGCTGATGATGGACAATAATTCTTCATTTTTTTTATTTTATCGTGTTTGTTTTTTTTGCATCGAAAGTTTTGGAAATGAAAAGTTGGAAGTTTGTTTACCTTGGACTGCCAATGCAAGTTGCTGCGAGAGTGGTTGATTCCTCGCCAATAATCGGTACGCCATTATCTGCACTCTGAGATTGAAAAGAAAGCTCGTTAACATTTTTCGTAATATTAAACTTTTAACCAAAACAATTTTTTCTTTTTTTTTTCAATGGAACCTTTCGTTCAAGAAAACTAACAAAACCGATCTCGGAACAAGTACCGTAGTTGTTGCAACTGTTGGGAGCTGAAAGCCTGTTTGTCCCCAATATTGGGTGTTCCTTGTCGAGCTCTGAGTGCGAGAAGTTGAGCGTATCGCGGATCCTCCTGAAGGCCCTTTTCTTCCATCGAGTCGATGGCTTTCTGCAAGGCATTAAGATTTTCCTGAGCACCGCCGGGTGAGGATGCCGGTGAAGTACCGGGTCCGGGATGTTGTCCGGGTGATGGGCCTTGAGGCCCAGGATTCATGGAGGAGCCAGGCGAGGCGTTCATTTGTCCAGGAGTCGATGGTCCGGTACCGGAGCCTCCACTGCTGGGTCCCATGGGAGTGGAAGTCTGCGCGTTGATTTGGGGCCCGTTGGGGGTCTGCGGACTGGCCGAAGGTCCCATCGGTCCGCGGGACTCGTTCGAACCGCTTGAAGGCCCGCGGGACTCGCCGCGAATCTCAGTCGCGTGATTTCCCGAAGCCGTACCCTGGTTCCCGTTTTCCGGGCCCAATGTCGTAGAGCCCATAGTCGTAGGACCCATAGTTGTAGGGCCCCCAGCCATTGGATTTCTGGGACCATTTCCGCCCGGTTGTCCAGCCTGACTGCTGATGGCCATCATTCCCATCTGAGGACCGCCCATCTGGCCCATATGGGAGGGTCCGTTGGGTCCCATGGGGCCCATCTGACCATGACCGTTGGTCCCCATTTGTCCAGAATTCGGAGCGACGTGACCAGGTCCGTTGTGCATCATCTGACCGGGTGATTGGCCCGCGCTCATCTGGCTCGAATTCATAGAAGCCGTTGGTCCTCCCGGGCCCAAATGTGCCTGACCGCCCTGGGCCGGACCCCCTCCACCTATATGACCGCTCTGGCTCATAGGTCCACTCGACGGTCCCATATGACTCGGCTGACTCGCGTTCACGTGACCCGGTGGCACTCCCATCCGGCCCGCCATCCCCGGACCCATTTGGCTGTTCTGCGGACCTCCGGGCCCCATGTGAGGCCCCTGGCTCATATGGGGTGGCGGACCGTGCCCCGGTGAACCACCGGCCCCCATATGCCCCACCGGGACCTGGCCTATCGGCCTCTCCATCATCTGGCCCGGTATTCCCATTTGACCGTGCGTCAAACCATGAGCCCCGGGACCCATCTGGCCTGGCCCACTGGGTCCCATTTGACTGGGCCCACCAGGCCCCATCTGACCCGGTCCACCAGGCCCCATTTGACCCGGTCCGCCAGGGCCCATTTGACTGGGTCCGCCAGGCCCCATTTGACTGGGCCCGCCAGGCCCCATCTGACCCGGTCCACCAGGACCCATCTGACCAGGACCTCCGGGACCCATCTGCCCTGGTCCTCCAGGACCCATCTGGCCTGGGCCTCCGGGACCCATCTGACCCGGACCGCCAGGACCCATCCCCTGACCCTGTGGGCCCATTTGTGTCGGACCACCCGGTCCCATCTGCATCGGCACCGGACCCATGTGGCCCGGCCCGCTACCCGAACTCATTTGACTCGGACCGCCGTGACCCATTTGACCCGGCCCACCCGGACCCATCTGATTCGGACCGCCGTGCCCTATTTGACCGGGCCCACCCGGACCCATGTGACCGCTACCCGGAGGCGCTACACTCTGACCCATCTGACCACTCATCATGGAATTACTCTGCTGCGGTATCGCACCTGGACCACTCGGACCACCCTGATTCTAATAAGCGGAAAGAGAATTTTGGGAAATAGAAATTGACAAGAGATGGCAGGAAATTTTCAAGAATAATTTACGATTATTAATATCGTTGATATATGTTGAAAATACGTTCAAATAGATATAAGAGGAAATTTAGCATTTAGTAAGAAAAGCTGTAGGACATTGACGAATGTTAATAATAAGTTCAAATAGATTTAAAAGGAAAGCTAGCATTTAGTTAAAAAAAAAACTGTATAAATAGAACTCTATTAGATTGATTAAGAAGAATCACCATTATCACGCATTAATAAAGTATCCAGATAATTAAGTCACCCGAATTTCTTTTACTTTATGAACAATCAAAAAAATTCACCTGCAGTCCCATATTCGGCGGCATTTGCTGAGAATGCATCGGATAACCCTGCGGCTGCTGTGGTTGACCCGGTAAAAGCTGTTGTTGCTGCGGCTGCATCGGCGGACCGCCCTGATATTCCGGCTGGCCTGAAGAGTGATGATGATGCTGCGGCGGACCCATCGGACTACCCTGAGGATTGGAGGACGAGTGCGACGGCGATTGCTGAGGCGGACCCATGGGACTTTGCGCTTGCGGCAGTTGCATAGGTGACGACTGTGGCGAGGGACTCGCCATGTTACGCTAGACCGAACTCGAACACCTCCTCTGCTTGCTCCTATTTTGATTTTTCGGAAAAAAAAAAGAAAAATCTTTAAATTTTCGATCGCGAAACCCAAATAAAGTGAAACGATGAAGGGCGGACGTGACCAGGCGCGAGTCAATTACGAGTAGCGGAATTCCGATGCGAAACAAAAAAGAAAAAAACGGCTTCGATTTTTTCGTCGCGAAAAAATGAGACTTCGAATTGTGAAAATTGTCGCAAAAAGGAAAAAGCGAAAAAATAAGTGGCGAAAGTTTTCACGACGGGATCAATTATGGCTGAGTGAGAAAAAATGGTCGATCTTACATTTTGAAGGCTTGCTCCAAAAATCGACGACTTCGAACGATCCTCTCGGTTCCTCGGAATTTATTCTTTATATAAGTTGCGAAGGAGGACCCCGGCGATCCCTGACGATGGCTCGAGTCGCGACAAAATCGTTGGGAAAACCGACGGCTTTATCGCTTTGAGGACAGGACGCCAACGTCCATTAGATCCTGCATGGAGGTTAGAATACGGGAGTTCGAACTCCTATCAAGAGACAGTAAAAAAAAAGCGTCGCCGAAAATCCGAACAACAGAGATGGCGTTTCGATAGATCGGGGGTCTACGCTACGATTCAGACATGGCGGCGAGTCATTTCACGTCGTTTTGTACTTCGTGGATTTAATAATGTATAGTTATAGTTATATATCTAACTATCAGAACAATGTATTTCAAAATCGAAAAACGTTAAGCGTTTTCGTAATAGTCCTATTACCAGTCATCGTAACCCAACTTTATACCATTAGTATAGTTTTTTCTGTCAGGAGAGAAAAAAAATATTTTTTCTAAATGCACAATCACACGTAATTTTCGGGAGTACAAAACTAAGTATTACAAAAATGAATCTTCAAAGATAATTGAATTTTTTAATATTCAATTTCAATACAGAAATTTAAAAAAAATTAAAGAAAAAAACTCTCCACGAGCTACGATGTCAAATAAACGCCATCCACGCTTCGCGAGCACTCGATCGGAGCTCCATCTCTCGTATCTCGCGGAACTAAAAACCATGCTTCCCGATCAAGTTAAGAAACAGTAAAAACCGCTTTGGTGCATCGCGCGCGTGCTGCGTCCGCACAAAAGATAAAACGTCGTTGAATCATCGAAGAGGGGGATTGGCTGATTGGACGTTGTCCTCGCGGCGAATGGGCTTGGTCCCCATTTTCAGTCATTGTAAAACAACGAGCTGATTTCGCTCGGCGAGACCTTGACTCGTTTTTTCCCTCGTCGGTGACAGCACCGCGTGTACGTGTGTCTTTTTTTAAATTCGCAACAGTCCCCGTGGCGCGATCGACCCGAATACGTTCGCGCTCCGATATCGATTATTCGTTGTACCAAATTGATATCAAATATCCGGTTACAACGAGGACGACAGGTATCAACGCGATCCCGGAGTTTCAAGGACGATTTAAACCCAAACAAACCCAAACCTCCAGTGAGCCCAATCATGGCAGCCCTCAAAGGGATGACCCGATTGACCAGCAACCTAGGAGCTGCCCTTAACGCCTCCAATGCGAGAAGATTCCGCCAGCCTTTGTCCAAAACTTTCTACACCTACGTCAACGAGCCCTCCATGCGTATTCCGGACAAGGAACCCACCTGGGTTAGCAGTGCGGAGGAGGCGGTTGAACGCGCTGGTTTGGCATCCGGTAATCAGAACAATTTACTCGAATCATTCAACTTCATCATTACTGTCATCCCTTGCCCCTAATATATACTCTACGCAAATTCCCCAATGACTTGTTTACCATTGGCGCTTAGATAGTGACTGCGCATCAGAAAAAGACAAAATCTGTGATAACGGATGACATTGAAAATCCGTGATATAATTCTTTGATAGTCGTTGGCATTGAAAATGTATGATATAATCGTTATTATTGATTCCTTCGCTACAGACTAAACAAACATTCATTATGCAAGCTTATTATTATTCCTATTTTTATTACCATTAGAATCATGAAATATATATTCCATGTTAACTTCTGTGCTGAGTATTAATGAACAAATACGATGATGCGTTCCCGCTAGAGTTACAAATTAAAAAATTATAGAAACGGTAGATTGATTATACGGTCGTAAATAATTAAACTAACGAACCAAACCAAATTATCTATTTTCACTCCATTACTAAATTATCACCGAATTAAGCGATATAGTAATAATGTAAAAAACAAACAAACAAAAATAATAATGCGTGTAATCAATCCATTCCTTTTTTTTTCATTTTTTTATATCTCCATTATTCATTCTTATCTCTAGTCTTTGCTTGCGTTTGAAGTCGGTCAAATTGAAGACATCACGAATCTCAAACCTTCAAAATAGCTTGCCGACCAAAAAAAAAAAAAAATACATAAGCACGTACATGCATACACGTTCCAAAAATTTTACTACTTCGCCTACTCCAGTTTGTGCAGTTATTAAATTCGCAGTCACACGAACGATAGCTCTCGTTCTTTTGTTCTTTAATTCCCGAAGCAAATTCTGGCTTTGCGGGACGATAATAATTATCACGTTTCGTAACACGGTGCAGTGTCGGGCCACGAAACAAATTTTGGAATTTCAAGGATGCTAACTGACTTTATAAATATAGCCCTGGATGAAAATCTTGGTAAACATCGTTCTCTCATATCCTAAAAAATAATGGAGTTCTATTTTTTTACATATATATACGAAAATGCAAAAAAAGATATTGCATATTTAATGTATATGGGAATTAAAGAAAATATAACACCAACAACAACAATAATAATAATAATAATAATAATAATATCAATGGAAGAAATAATTAAAATGAAAATTAAAAATTAAAATAATAATAAAAAAAAACAAAAAATAATCGAATAATAATTTTTAAAAATCTCAAATGATAATAATAATTAAGGAACAATGATAATGCTACTAAATGCAATGTTATAAATAAACAATAAAATTGGTAACGATGATAATGCTGTATCGTATATAATTTTAATAATCAAATTTGAAATAAGGCTTTACAAAGAAAGATACTTTTCCAAAAATATTCTTTCGCCAAAAAATGGCGATAAATGTGGGTTAATAATCGGGGATTCCTCGCGATAAGAATTTTCGTGATACAAAACGGATGTACAATTGTAATTGCGTAATATCCTTGGCAAACTCATCGTTCGACTGAAACAACCGAAGGCACAGTCAAGCACGCTAATCCGAATAATGAAGCGCGTTTTTATCGAGCTTTACGTAATAAGTAAATAAAATAAAAGAAACGAAAAAAATTCACTTCCGATCCTGGGTGTTTCGAGTTACAAAAAAATGGTTGGCACTCGACTTATTTTTTTGTTTTGATTTTCATTTTTTTTTTAAGTCTTATTTCACAACGTGGAATTTTTATTTTTGTTTTTTTTTCTCTTTTGTTCAACATAATTTGACCGATAAAAAAAAATCGAGGCCAAGTGCTTCCAAACGAATAAATTGTTCGAGAAATCCACGTTTGGGTTTAAATATAGCTTGATCGCTTCTGAGAGACTTTGCCCACGCGATTATAGTGCGGTATTCGCGCGACTTTGCATTGCAAATTCGTCTGGCTTGCGACTGTCAGAATAGCTGATTTTTGTCATGAAGAACAAAATTCTTTTTTTTTTCCATTTTTTTAATATTTTACAGCCTCTCAGTATTAATAAAAAAAATTTTAAGATTTATTTCAGTCAGGGAAAAAATTCGATTTCTTCCAACATTTTGTTTATGCACGTTCATTGTTCATTCAGCAACGCAAAAAGAAACCTCTTCTCGCACTGATAAGATAAATCATTTTTTTTTTTCCGGTAAAAATTATCATAAAAATTTCATTTGCACAGTTGACTCAATTAAATTGGGACGAGAAGCGACGTCGCAAAGCATTACGTTAAATCGTAATCCCTCCCCGTCCCTCCACACGAATATGTTAATTTTTTAAAAATAATTTCCAATCGAAAATTATTTTGAAAAAATTAATTTAAATTAATGAATTTTAATGTTTCAACTTTAATTCATTTAAGAAAAAATTCAAATTTAATTTGAAGATAATTTAAGTTGTTTTTTTAAATATTTACAACAATAATAATAATAATAAAATAATTCATATTAGTTTATTTTCATAGAAATAAAAAAAATAAAAACAGTTTTTTAATTTGTACAAATTTAAATAAATAATAAATATAATAATTAATTTTTGTTTGAGTACATTTTTAAAAATATTTTTTAAACATAATAATAATGATAATAATTTAAAAAAATAATGTCATTTAATGTTAGTAATAATTCGTAATAATAATTATATTTAGTAATAATGATAATAATTCAACGAGCAATAATAATTGTTTTTTTAATTCGATCATCTCAGCCGATAATAATTTCTCTTAGATTAATCTTTGGGTCAATAATCTCTCGGCGATTTTTTGCAACACATCTCGTGTGCAATCTCTCGTGCGAGACAACACTTCGCTTAGCTATACGTATGGAGACTGAAATATGTACAGTTCGGTCTTTGACCAATTGCACAAACGAATGATCATAGAAATGAATATATCGGATAAATTGTACTTTGAACTGGGCACGATTGAGCTCGCTCCCACTGTTCACATCAAATGTACACATACGTCGATAGACGCGTGTACATATATTTTTATGTATTCTACATTGGTGATTTCGAGCAATTAAACATTGTTTTCTTGCGAAACATAATTAATTATATTTTTGCCGAAATAAATTTTACGAAATTTAAATCAATTTTTATCTTTATTTACTTCCTTTCGTACGGTTCATTTTTTTAAATTTTTGTTATTATCGAAGGAGAGTTTATTCAATCGAATTTATTTAGTTTAAGAAATAATTGTACGACGATTCGGATTTTTTTTTCCGGAAAAATTGTATTCGTTCACTAATTGAATAACCTTGTTGAAATTCAATTTTTCATGAATTTCTCATGACTTTTTATAGCTGTACGGAATTTGTTTCGTTGAATAATTGAACAATTGGAAATAACTGGAAATAATTGCAAAATCACTGACCATAATTGAAAAATAATTGTAAATAATTGAATAATTAAAAAATAATTGAAAAATAATTGAAAAATAACTGTAAATAATTGAATAATTGATAAATAAATTGTCAATTTGTTTTCCAGACCAAATCGTCTTCGTTCAAGGAGCCGCAGCGACGCCTTCGGAATTGCTGCGAGGAATGACGGAGGTCGGGGTAAAAAAGGACGTCCGGAACGTGCGACTTTGCCACATGCATCTCGAAGGTCCCGCGCCCTTCGCGAACAAGGAAAACGCGAGTACGCATGCGGAATTAATCAAATATCAACTTTTTCCGTATTGTTTATAATATTGTTATCGTAACCCCCTTTTTTCGTCGTTTTTTTTATTTTTATGGATTTCCCGATGTTCAGAGCACTTCGAATCGATCAGCTTCTTCATCGGTGGTAACGTGAGGCCCGCGGTGAACGCCGGGACCGCCGATTGCATACCGATATTCCTCAGCGAGATCCCGAAGATATTCGATTACGGTTACATGAAACCGGATATCGCGCTGATCCAAGTTACCCCTCCGGATGACCAGGGATATTGCTCTCTCGGAACTAGCGTTGATTGCGTCAGGTCAGCCCTCATCAAGGCCAAAAAAATCGTCGGTAAGGGTTTCACACTGGAACTTCGTCGACTTCTCCTGAAAAATCAAGATTTACCTTTTTTTAGCATTTTGAAAAAAAAACAAGCTTCCAAGACGTTTCGTCATATTTTGGGAAAAAAAAAACAACAAGATTTGGTGATAACGCAGTTGAAAATGTATGAATTCTAAATAGCACAATTTTCTCAAACAAATCATCTTTTAAGAGAAAAAATATTTAAAAAAGAATTTCCAAAATATGACAAATATTCAAAAAGAAAATTCCAAGTTTTTATCCAATTAGATGCAAGCCAGTTTTTGATTTTTTTTGGGTTCGTTCTGACATTTATCAAAGAAAAAAAAAAACAAAATAATTGCTGATGCGCCAGTTAAAAATACATGAATTCTACATCGCGTAATTTGGTCAAAAAAATCCCTTAACGGGGAAAATATTTAAAAAAAGAATTTCCAAAATACGAAAAATATTGCAAAAAAAACAAAAATTCCAAATTTGTATCTAATCAGGTACAACCCATTTTTTACTATTTCGCTAAATTCGTAAATTTGACTCAAGGACAGAAATAATTTTTTTCCATTATCGATCAATATCTAACGCAACGATGAAAAAAAATAAAATAAAATAATAATAATAATAATAAACAATCGTGTAACGAATTCATTTGATCGCAGCCCAAGTGAACAAGCACTTGCCAAGGACGTTCGGCGACGCTCTCGTGCATAAGAGTCACCTGGATTTCGCGACTGAATTTCATCAGCCGTTGCCGACTCACGCGGTGAAGCCACCTTCCGATAACGAGAGGAAGATAGGAAAATTTATAGCGGAAAATTTGGTCTCGGACGGTGCAACGTTGCAACTCGGAATTGGAAGCATACCGGACGCGGTTCTCTCCCTTCTGACCCAACACAAGAATCTCGGTATTCATAGCGAGATGTTCAGCGACGGGGTCGTTGATCTCGTCAACAAGGGATGCATCACGAACAACATGAAAACTATGCATCGCGGAAGAATCGTAGGATCGTTTTGCGTCGGCTCTCAAAAGCTTTACGACTTCATGAACAATAATCCATTCATCGGTGAGAAACTTGGTGTTTTGTTTCCATGGGAATTCTTATTACCCAATTTTACTTCGAGCTAGTTTCAAGGTCATTTCAAGGTCATATCGAGATTGCTCCAAGGTTATTTCAATGTTTCAATTCGAACAAACCCAAACCCAAACAATAATTCATTCATTGGTGAGAAACTTGTTGTTTTGTTTCCGTACGAATTCTCATTGCCCACTTTTACTTCGAGCTGGTTTCAAGGTCATTTCGAGGTCAAACGGAAAAAAGGCGGCGCGGTGTTTGTTCCACCAAAAAAATTACTTTTGTGCCGGCATTTTTTTTTTCGATCTTTCTGACAATTGACTATTTGACTTTTAATTTTCACTTAATTCATTATTTTTCCACTGTATCAAATTACGCTCAAAATATTGCCAGCAATTTACACAACGTTGATTGTTTTTAACATTTTATAAATATCAATTTAAAAAAAAAACAATCTTTTCGTAGTTCAGCAATATTATTATTTAGTAAATTTTCGTCAAATCGAACTGTCCGAAATCGAATCAAATAAAATCTTCCTAAAATGCAAATTGAACGAAATACGATTTTGATAAAATGACGTTTTGAAATTCATTGAAACTCAGTTTAAATTTAAAAAAGAAATATTTCTAAAGGTCAAGAGGGAATGCATAAGAATAATTGTTCGCAGAAATGTTGGCGGTCGATTACGTAAACGATCCGAGGATAATAGCGAAGCAGCCTCAAATGACGTGCATCAATTCGTGCATTGAGATCGACCTGACCGGTCAAGTCTGCTCGGACAGTATCGGGACGAGGATGTATTCCGGATTCGGTGGTCAAGTTGATTTTCTAACTGGCGCCGCGATGAGCGAGGATGGTCTGGGCAAGCCGATCGTAGCGATCAGCTCGGCGACCGCAGACGGCAAAACGAGTAAAATTACGCCTCTTCTGAAGGAAGGTACGAATCGCTAAATTTGTTTTCTTTCACGTATCCAACCGAAATTTTCGTACAGCTGTAAAAACTCATGAAAAGGTCATAACAAATTAAATGAAAAAAAAACAAAGGTTATTTTATTCTTTGATGAACAACAATTTTGCCAAAAATCCGAACCGCCGTTCAATTATTCTTTTTATTAAATAAATTCGATTCAATCAAAATTTGTCCGGTAATTATGAAAAATAAAAAATTGAGCTTTTCGTCAATTAGTTGAATTATTTTTTATCTAAAAAATTTAATGATTAACTATTTCGATAAGAATCAAGTAACGATAAACATTTATTTAATTATTTTTCGTAAAATTTATTTATATTTCATAAAATTCGTTTCGATAAAAATATATTTAATTAATTTTCATAAGGAAATTTGTTTATCTCACAAGATCGCGGATGTTCAATACAAAGCATTAACGATTTGAATATTTACAGGTGCCGGTGTGGTGACCAGCAGAGCCCTTGTGAACTACGTAGTGACGGAGCACGGTATTGCCAGTCTCTTCGGTAAAACTTTTAAGCAACGAGCGCACGCGCTGATTCAAATCGCCCATCCGGATCACCGAGAGAGCCTAGAGAAAGCAGCCTTCGCGCGCCTCAAAGCAATGCCGCATCCTTGAATCACCTAGCAGCGTTCCGGCCATCGTCAAGTCTCGCGTAACACGATTAGCCTCGAATATCGCGCTTTCCTCCGGAAACGTTTCCGACGCTCGACGAGTGTCCAATCTTTGAAAGAGAACGAAAACACGTCTTAATCTTTAAGTACGACGATAGCGCAACCTAACGGACGATACATCCGATCGCGGAGTCCGATATGCCCGGATAACAAACGTGTCACCAAGATATTTTCATTCCAGTCATTTTTCTTGCCGATAATGCCCGCCTAGCGAATACTTGTACATAAAGGATTCCCAGTTTCTCCCGAAACATCGAAATAGCTCAAAGCCAAGCCTACGTAAAGTTTGCGTCATTAAATTAACCTCAGGGTGGTGTTTGAGATATCAATGTCACTTTCGTGACGTCAGAGTCACCTTATTGAGGTTAAGGTGACCTCGGGGCCATCAAAATGACATTGAGATAACTTTCGTGACGTCAAGGTACCTTTGGTAGCCTCAAGGTGAATTTGATGACGACCGGATCACTTTGACGACGTTAAGGTGTCTTTAATGACATCAAGCTAACTTTCATGTCAGGGTGACAATGGTGTCGCAAAAGCGCAGTCAAGTTTCCCCTGGCTTAACCTTAAAACTATCACCACGACAAAAAAGATCTCGCCGCTTTATGCCCATTTGTTTGGGTTTGCTTGGGTTCTACCAAGTTATTTCGACGTCTCGGGAATAATGAGAAACCCACCAAGTAAATTAATATATTCAATCGCACGGTAGATCGGGTATCGAGCCGAGAGAAAACTGCTTGACAAATCTTTCAAAAAGATGTTGCTTCGAGTTGGTAGAAGGGAAAAAAGCAGAGGAGAAATTAAGAATTTATCAAAACGCATGACGATACTTACGGTCCCACGAAGAATCAGCACTCGACCGACGGGCTCAATTTTTTTCCCGAATCCTCGATAAATCGCGCACTTGCCAGAGCATTTACAATTTACCTAGCGAACAATAACTGAGGTCTAATTCAAACGATAATAAACGCGAAACGTTTTATGTTTTATTTTACACAGTGAAATAACAAGACAAAATGAAAACAAAAAGGAAAAAAGTAAACGACGATTTTTATATGGCATTCAGGAAGATGCCATTTTAGAAGTGCCATGTAACGAGAAAACAAAATGGCGGTATATTCATCGATCGAGTGCGCAATCATGAGATTTTGTTTATAAGAAAATATACAATACTAATAATAATAATGATAATAATAACTATAATATTGCGTACTAATTGAACTTTTCGATCAGCGATTTCCAAATCATGATTTTGTCTTTTTTTTTGTAAGCAAAAAATAAAAGATAACCCAATCAAACCCAAACCAACGTTTCGATCGCTGATTTCAAAATCATGATTTTCTTTATTTTTTTCTTGTAAGCAAAAATAAAAGATAATCCGCAAAAACCCAAAAGAACGTTCCAATCGTTGATTTAAAAATTAAGATTTTTGAATTTTTTTTTGTAAACAAGAAAGAAAAGACTGCGTTGAAAAATTTAAATTATTTTTCCGGTTACGCGCGTAAGGCACCTCTCTGAAGTTGCGCAGCTTTGGCGCCACTCGTTCGAGCTGTTATCTGCAACGCGCACATTTACACCCACGTATTATCGCGTTTGGAAACTCCAAAAATGTCTGCATTGAAGTCGACGAGGGGTTTGTTTTCCACCGTTTTCAAGGTAAGCCCATAATTCCTCTCAATTGGTTTATCACCGAAGGTTCGTGTTATTTTCGTTCCGGAATACGCGTTGCATAAATATTTCCCGCATCATCCACGAATCGTGCAGCGAACGAAGAGCCGCTAGCTGCGTTAACTGATCCTGCGCATTAGGAACATTTTTTTCCTACTGCGCAGAATCGACGATTTGCGCGCGAACATTTAAAAAATTCGCGACGTCTGATGGTGCAACGTTGATCAATGTCTTTGTGGCAGAGTAGCTCGGGCGATCCACAACGACGAGAAACTATGCCGGAAATACGACAGTCGAGTACGAAAAGTATATAGAAGCAACGGATGATAACGGGGTATCGTTTAATTTTGTTTTTATGTTTCAAAAATAAGTTAATAATATGATAAGCGCAAAATAATAATAATAAATTAATTTAATAATAATATTTAATTAATCTTAATAGTAGTTAATTAATTAATTAAATTTTTTAATAATTATTAATATAATAATGTAAGATTATTATTATCGCTATTGTTCCGTCGTCGAAAAGGTAAAAACAATAAAGCTCTGTCACGCTTCGACGCGAAATTCCCTATCCCTCGAGATGATGAAGATTCTCAACTGGAATTTGACAAGAGACAAGGACAACGAAGAACTGAGATCGATCGTCATCAGCGCTGAACCCGGCAAAATCTTTAGCGCCGGTCACAATTTGAAAGAGTTGGTTGGTAGTGAAAAGAGTTCGGGGCTTACTTCAAAGAATAGGAATACAGAATTTGTCCAATAGAATTACGTCGTTTCCAATGGTTTCGCGTTTCAGACGAGCGAACAAGGGGAAAAGTATCATCGGGAAGTTTTCGCTACTGCGATGGCGCTGATGAAGGCGATCGCTGATTCGCCAGTTCCCGTTATCGCCGCCGTTGACGGATTGGCCGCAGCTGCTGGATGCCAATTGGTCACTGCGTGTGACATTGCAGTTTGCACCGAGAGGAGCACTTTTTCTACACCTGGGTAATGTATAGCCCATTACGTAATGAACAAAAGGCATGAGAGATTTGTTTGGGTTTATTTTGGTTTGTTTGGGTTCCTTTCGATTTAATTGGGTTTGTGTCGGTTCGTATGGGATTGTTTGTTAAATTTTCAATTATTAGTAGTTTATTTCCTTTTAGAGCCAACTTCGGAGTGTTCTGCTCCACCCCGGGGATTCCCCTAGTTCGAAACGTTCTCCGGAAAGTAGCTTGCCATATGCTCTTCACGGGTCTCCCGATTACTGCGAAAGAAGCTTATACGGTTGGTCTCGTCAGCAAAGTCGTGGCGAACGACAAACTCGGTAATTTTCTCCTTTTATAACCGTTTGATCGTTTTGGAAGTTAGAATGCCGATTCCTTAATTTTTTCATGTAATGAAGACGCCGAGGTTAGGACGATAACAAACGCTATAAGCTCGAAAAGCCGAGCGGTTGTTTGTCTGGGAAAAAAGTTCCTGCACGAGCAACTCGACCTTGACATATCTTCGGCATACGAGCTCGGTACGGAAATAATGGTTAGAAATCTCGAGCTCAAGGACGCCCAGGAGGGTATCCGTGGCTTCGTTGAGAAGAGAAAACCTGTTTGGGGACACACCTTTGATAAGGACGAGTGAGCTTTGAAATTTCTTCAGACCTTCGGAATTGATACGCCAACAGTCATAATCATTGTTATTGTTATACTATACTATAGCGAGAGGTGAACTAAAATATATTTTTGCGGCCCAGCCGTAAATTCTACGCCGTCTTCGTCTTTCGCTATTTTTTTATAAGTACCTCTCTTGTATATATCTAGTCTTTGACTCTAGTTCCGCCATCTTTCCAAAAAAATACGAAACCCTGCGTCATCTTAGCATCATTTAGCATCTTTCGACTCTTCATTTGTTTATGCTCCATGTCGCGAGTAGAGGTTAGGTTCAAAGAGGACTGCGAAGTTATCAGTTGAAATTAAAATATGGCGACGAAAACACGTCCCGCCACACCAATAAAATATTATTTGTCTTTAGTCTGACTGACGAGACGAGTTCTTGTCTCTTCGGTCACGTAATTCCCTGCTGTCAATATGGCACCGAGTATTCTAAAAAGTAGTTTGGAAAATGCTTCGTTCAACATTGTCTTTCAGGTTAGTCGAAGATTCCGACACTCACTCGTCACGCTGAATTTTACGTTTTCCTCTATCTTCTCGTTTATCTTTATTTCTGATAATATTCTTTGATTTTACCGAAAAATCTAAGTTTCACGTTGCTTTAAATATACTCCAGAAATTTAGCGGTTTTTTGCACTCGATTCCCTCCTGACATTTGAGTCTTTTGGGATTCAACTTTATCTTCGATAATTGCGTTGAAAACTTTCGAACCGGACTATTTTAAGTGCTACAAAACGTCATTTTCAATTTATAGCCAACATCTATTAATTTCGACGATTTTTAGTAACAATTTTACAATTTTTTTTATTGATAAAACGTCAGAATTGATAAGACAGTCTTTTCTTTTGACGCTTGACTTAATTCAACAACAATCTCATTGCTTGAGAGCCAAAACAATTTCAATAATCATGACGTCACTTCTCTATCCTTAAATTTCATTTTTCAGTGCGCAAAAATTATTCAGACTGTCCATATTCGTTTATAAATTGCCAAAGTTGTTTTTATATCCAAAAGAGCCATCAAAGATCCCCAATGTATATTCCAATTTCCAGATATTATGTCGTTGCGTGACGTTTGTCCTGAACGCGTTCGTAGTTCGGCACGTCGGTCAGGCAGTGCTGGGCGTGATGAACGTCAGACTACTGCTGTTAGAATCGATGATACTGTTCTTGTCGAGAGAACCTTTCATGAAAGCTTGTCTGACCAACACCGCCGATCACAATTGGGCGCAGGTCGTCAATCTCTTGTGGCTGACGTTAGTTGGATACGATTGAGTAACGGAGCGCGAGTAACGCGCGCTTACTCCTCTCAAGGGCTTTAAAGGAGTACCAAGAATGTTTTCGCAGGGTACCCATATGTTTTGTAATGTCAATGATTTTTGGATACATATGGCTGTACGCGCTATCGACCGCCGAAGCTCTGCCGACTTACTACGGGTTTGCAGTTGTCGCAGTGGCGATCTCGTGCATCATCGAACTCGCGTCTCTCGTCGTACAACTGGTGGCTAGTGCCTTCCTCTTTGTCAGGCTTAAAGTGCGTACTGATCTAAATTAATTAATTACGTCATTAATTATTATGAACTAATACGGTAATTAGTTAATTTGAGCTAATTAGGTAATTCATTAATAGCAACTAATTGGGTAATTAATTAGGTAATTCATTAATTTAAAAAATTATTATCTTGTGATCCAACTGTTTCGGTCGACGTATCAGATAACGGTTTGTAATTGTTCTGATAAATTCAAATAAAGTAATTTAAATTGAATTGAAATAAATTAAAGCTGACGACCGCAAAGGGTTGGAGAATAATTCTGGCCAATGGAATATTTGTCTGACGCACTATTTTAAATTTCAAATTTTTCAGATAATCCTCGACACGGCGATGATCGCTTTTCGGACTCTCACGTTCGTGCCGCTTATCCTCTATCGGCCGGAAAACGCACTCTTCGCTTTCGGCATTGCGCAATTGGTCGCCGCGATATTTTACACGATCAGCCATTACGCGTATTTTCACTACTACATAAAAGCGCTTAACAAATCGTCGAAAAAGCGGAAGTTGTCGGTACGGGACAGCTCCAGCGAGGAACTCGTCGCCAAGGAATTTCCGTTCAATTCCGTAAAGGACTTTTTGCCGGGACAATTGCCGAATAATGTACGAAATTTTTTGTTTAAATATTATTATTATTATTTTTTAAAATGTTTTATGTATAAAAAAAAAATTAAGTTTATTTTTTATTTCTTATTTTTATTTATAAACAAATTAAAACATATGTGTATTTATATATCCAATTTATATATGTTAAATTATCAAATATAAGATCATTAAAAAGTTTTAATTTTATTATTGATTCAATTTTTGGCATTAAAAAATTAATAGTGACTAACTTTTTTTTAGGACGCCTGTTTCGACGAAAAGCTGACCGTCCTCACGTGGAGTTTCTTCAGGCAGGGAATACTGAAGCAGATACTGACCGAAGGCGAAAGACTGATAATGACGATACTTCCGGTATTGACGTTCACGGAACAGGCAAGAACCCATTTTTCTCACAGTGCCTATTTCACACGTGCACAAATTTAAACAAATACATTCGCAGGGTACTTACGAAGTGGTGAACAATTTGGGATCCCTCGCGGCGAGGTTTATCTTTCGACCGATAGAGGACAGCGGTTATTTTTACTTCACTCAAATGGTCAAACGCGATCAATCGATCGCTGATCAAAATCCGGTAAGTTCGTCGGAAAAATTTTCATTCCGACGAAGAATAGAGTTTTTCGATTATCGCGTTTTTATCTCGTGTTATTTTCATTTGTTTGGGTTCGGTTGGGACCCTATCTAATTTAATATTCTTTTTATTCGAAAACTCAAACAAACTCGTGTTATTTTAATTTTTTGGGTTTGGGTTTGTTTGGGTTCCTACCTCATAGTATTTTCATTTGTTTGGCTTCCTAATTCATCTAATTTTGATTTTTTTGGGTTTCTATCTCAAGTTATTTTCATTTCTTATGTTTGGGTTTGTTTGAGTTCCTATCTCATTGTGATTTTCATTTCTTTGAGTTCGTTCGTTTCCCTATCTAATAGAATATTCTTTTTTTTGAAAATAGACGAAAATTCGTGAAAGCGTGAGCGTTTTAACGCACTTGTGCTCGACCGTCGCGTCCATTGGCCTGGTCGTCTTCGTGTTCGGTCAATCGTACGCGTCGATGCTACTCTGGCTTTACGGAGGACCCAAACTTACCACCTATTTGCCAGTTCTTCTTCTGCGCGCTCATTGCCTCGCCGTTTTACTGCTCGGCATAAACGGCGTGACCGAGTGCTACACGAATGCAACCGCTGATAGCGCTACCATCAACAAAAGCAATCTCGTTATGATCTACGAATCCGTCGCTTTTCTCTGCGCCTCTTATCTACTCGCTACCTGGTTCGGACCTGTTGGCTTCATTTTTGGCAATTGCGTCAATATGGGACTGCGCATTATACACTCTACCATCTTCATCAACAAAAGACATCGCGATACGGTTTATCGACCGCTACGCGGTATTTTTCCCACACCAGTATTCACGGCGACACTCGTTGCCTCGGGTCTAGTCACCGGCCTGTCCCAAGTAAGCTATCTCCGTTTAAAACCGCTGAAAGAATCTCGTTGACATTTTACAAGACCATGAAAACATTTATTACGTTGGAGTTATGGAATCCATCGAAATTCACTCTCTTTCGTGTTTAATTTCTTTACAGCCGATTCTTCAAGTTCTCAAAATTACGCAAACTTTTTCACATTTTTCTAAAAACAATTCAAACACAAATTTTACGACGAAAGGAACATGGCATTAAGTTATACTCGTTGCATTCTAAAATTCGTTATTTTGGAATTGGCGAACATTCCAAATTTGGAAAACTCTTGTTGTTTAATCAATGATCAAACAAACCTCCTATATTTCCAGTTTTTCCTTTTCATCTTTAGAAAGGTTTTAAACACCCTGAAAAGTATTTTGGAATCCTGAGGTTTGCCGAAGTCTGAGCTTTCTCTTGAGAATTTGTATTATAATACTTGATTTTCTAAAGTACTGAATTTTTGAAAATTGAACAGTTTCGAAAATTCGGAATTTTCTAAAATTATACATTTTCGGAAATTCTGTATTTTCTAAAAACCTAACGTTTCCAAACTATAAAATTGCATATTTTCCAAAATCTATCAAATTGTAAATTTTCGAAATCCTATATAATCCTAAATATTAAATTTTCTAAAATTTTCTTACAATTATGAAAAATTCGTCACCTTCCCATTTTCGTATTATCCATATTATTGAACCGAATAATCAGATTAACAATCACACACGCGTGATGCTCATTTGCTAATTGAATTTCTTTTTTTCCAGGCTTATCTCTTTCCCGACGAGAAGTTGCTTCATCTCCTGATCGGGGCGTCGATGTTCGTCGTCGTAGTGCTCTCTTGGGTGTACGAGCACGACGAGCTCATAAAGATAGCCGTGAGCAAATGGTACGAGAGGCGAAGCCAGAGCAGCGGTGGTTCAGCTTCCAGCAGCAGAAAAAACGATTGACCCTAAACGATACTTCGATAGGAAAGTGAAAAAAAAAATAAGAGAAAGAGAATAAGGGGAGAGAGAAAAGGAGATAGAAAAAGAGGTACGAAAATTCCATTTGCGTGCGTTCGTCGAGTGCGAAGAGAAAAACAAAATCCATCCGATCAGTATACGGCGCCAATCAACTCTCGTAACCGTCGTATTTATTTATAACAAAGTTGCACAATTTTCTTCGTCGGTTCCTGCGTGCTCCTGGCAATTTTTTTTTTTTGCTGATGTGAATTCTCCAGTTTTTCCTCTCAAAATCGGCACACAGTTTTCCGGAAGTTTCCGAACGGCGAAATGTGCAAAAATAGGGAAGTGAAATTCGATGAATTTAGGCGTGGGCGGGCGAGGCGATGAAAATCGTTCAGTGAGTAATATCTTTGTACACAGCGCCGACCACTGGTCCTTGGCGTTGTATCAGGCACTGTCTATCGAGATAATCCGACCTTTTAGTTGATTCGCCACTTCGCGAGTGCGAATAATCTTAACTCGATTAACTTTAATTATAGACCGCGGAAATTGTTGACGTAATAAATTATTCGTTTAAAACTCCGTCGTTTCGTTATTTCCTAACATTCCGTGAGCTGATAACATTTTTTTTGCTTTTGTTGAAGCGAATAGAAAATTATATTTTTTTAAATATTCTTCGCACTCGAATATTTTCGGGTGTGAAGAATATTAACAAAAGTATAATTTTTTTTTGCGTAATTAAATAAAAATCAATAATAAAGTGATCATTTAAGAACAATGTGAAATTAAATAAAAATTAATTAACTCAAACTACCAGAAATTGAAATTAATTCAATTTATGTGTAATCAATTCAATTCAGATAGAATTTAACCTAAATTTGGTTATTAAATATGATCATGGAAAGAAAATAAATCTGATAGACGATGAAGAGAAATTGATAGAAGTATACCGTGTTTCGCTCTGCAAGCAAATAATAGGTGGCTCGGATCCTGGCTGGAGTTTGCCAGCTTGATCGGCGATGGCTGCGATCAGGCCGGCGCTATCCGCGGATGCAATCCCCTTCACTGAAATCGAAAGAAACATGCAGAGCTTTGGTTTATTCAACAGATTTGTTTGGGTTCGTTAGGGTTTGTTTAATCGTTGAAGCTGTATGAAGCCAATGGGAATATTGAAGCTGTCGGTAATTTTAAGGTTAAGGTTAAATAAAAGAAAGTGACATTGCGCACCTCCGAGACAGAGACCCGCCTGGTCAGCCAGGATGCAGCCAGTGACACCCTCGGTGATGCTTCTGTCAACATGAATTTATCATCAGTATTGGTAAGTGTAAACAAACAATGAACTGTCGATAAACATAACCTTAAAGCTCGTCCACGAAAGCTTACACATTGTCCATCGTTCTTTCGAGATTTCGCTCCATCTTTGAAAAGCTTTATTGTCCAAAACCTGTGTTGTACAATTTGACAAATTACTCGATGATCGCCGTTTGCGATCAAATGAATTGTCTATTGTGACGTGCGTTGTCAAAATCGTAATAATTCGGAGACGGTCGAACAGCTGACTGATCAAGCGTCGAGCAGAAATTTTCAAGAGTATCGGCAGTACCAACGAAGTCGGACATACAGAGAAGATCAGTTTTTATGGACGGCTTGAAGACAAGTATTCTGCGACCCAAACTGCCGCCTGGTGGCGTTACCAGCGACCAGCTGTTATGTGGGGTTAGGGGTGAAATTCCCAGTCGAGTAATATAAGCATGTATGGTTCCCGGATCAAACTCTGAATTATTATATATTTTGTAAGACAAATTCACCATTTAATTCGCCTTGAACTCTCCATTTCTAGGGCAAAATGTCAAAAAAATATTGTATGAACGTTTTTTTGCATTTGCGCAATCTAATTTTGCACTTTTGATAAAATCTCGGGCATATTCGTAATTAGCGGAAAATTTCCGATAAAACAAGACCTTTTAAAAGTTCAAAAACGGAAAAAAAAAATTTTCGACCTCCCAGACCCGTTTTTCCGAAATCTCAAAAATCACGATATTTCAAAAGGTCGTAGAGCGAGCGCCTTGGGTGCAATGGGGTTTCATCGGGGGTGTTTGGAAAAGGTTTTTGCCTAACTTAAACAATGGCGTTGGATTCGTATCGATATCTCTCATAGTTTTCCCGGA
>JAPYZI010001241.1:0-34548 GCA_030523105.1 Ophioninae sp. A BG-2022a
TTTTGAAATATCGTGATTTTTGAGATTCCGGCAAAATGGGCCTGGGAGGTCGAAAAAATTTTTTTTCCGTTTTTTAAGTATTAAAAGGGTGTATTTGATGGGAAATTTTCCGCTGATTACGAATATGCCCGAGTTTTTGCCGAATCTGTCGAATTAGACTGGGAAAATGCATGGTAACCACAATCTGCACAATTTTTTTCAAAATTTGGTAAATGCCGAGCATGTTTCTCTTAGAGCACGCGTCCTGCATACACACATTTCATTCCTAGCGGTTGAATAGTACGGGAGAAATTGGATTTAAAAATTTCGATGTGGCTAGGAGCGTGTTTGTCATTCCCTTAACTTCTGTTTATCCATAAAGATTTTTCAAAGTGTTCGATAAAATGTTAATTTTGGGTGTTACGTCTGTAACTTCAAGCTCGTCGAAAATTACTTCGTATTACTTTGTATCATTCGAGCAAACTTGTGTAGGGAAAGAAAAAAAAATAATAATAATAATAATTCGTGAAATTCGTACAAATGTAAGCTGTCAGTGGCAGGCAGGAAGGATCTCTCTTCGCAACACCTTCTTTCCCTTCGCGTTTTCTTGGGTGCCCGCACATCACTTCCGGAAATGTTTTTATAATACGAGCATTGAAGCAATAGTGTGGAAACTATTTTCAGAGGGGCGTACGCGTACGCTTAATGTCAGTACGGCGTATTTACCAAGGATAACATTTTTCCTTCGAAAAATATTAACAAAGTATATATAAATTATTGTTTTTCAAATTTTTGAAAAATATCGTGAACAATAATTTTCATTTTGCACATATCTCAACAATTAATATTCGTAAAATATATTTTCCATTTAGAAAATATTTTGAAAATTCAAAAATATTTTTAAATTATTTTGACCATCCCTACAAGGATGCGATCCAACAGTTTCCACTTGAATTTCCAAGGAAAAAGCTTTTTGCAGTTTTTCCCTCGAGGAGAGGATCGAAGAAGTGTTGGGGGTTGGAAGGGTTGTGGAAAACGGAAGGGATGGCATCGAGATATGAAAATTCTTGTCGTCCCATGCACCGTACTGTGTACACTTTTGTCGTGTAAGCAGGGAACTCTCGAGACAGAGGAAAAGAGTTGCTTTTCCATTGCCCCTCCATGTTCGTTTTTTTTTCTTCTTTTTTTCTCTTTTTTTTTCTCATCCCTCCACGCGCTTTTTCTTTGCCCAGGTATAGCCTCTCGTCTCTCGGGATCTTCGTGCTTCGATAGGGTTGAGAGCATACCCGGAGTTTCGTCTTTTATTTTTGCACACAGCGTTCCACACCCGTACACGTGTAATATGTGGCAACTTGGCTTCGTACGTATAGCTGACCGAGGGAAAACGAAACGACGAGGATCCGGATACCGGTATGTGTACGAAAGTGCCGGTTTATGGCCACGAGAACCTCGCATACTTTTCAACTGTTCTTATCACATATTTTTGCATATCGTATCCAATGTTGCTGAACCAAGCCTCGACGATCTTGTATCTCGATCTCCTCTTCTCTTTGTCATTATTTTCTGGCATTTTCTCTTCGGATGCACTTTTCTTCAAGCCCTTTTTTCGCTTTGAGGAGTTTCCTCGTGTATGTTATTCCATTCGGGGCTATCATTTTTCCGGTTCTTTCCATTTTGGTTGTTGCTTGAGGATTTTATATTTTTTTTTTTAAATAATGATTTTTGTGTCCTTTTCTTGAGGAGTTTTTCTGGATCTATTGAGGTTGGGTTTATCTTCAGGAGTTTAGTTTTCATAATTCTCTGGAGGAATTTTTCTCGAGATCTTTCTGATGGTTCTGTGCTTCAGGATTTTCTTTTTTGGATTAGCTTTTTTGGAGATAGCCTGTCATCGAGGTTATTTCTTGAGAGCATTTTTCTCGAAGCCCTTTTTTCGCTTTGAGGAGTTTCCTCGTTGATGTTATTCCATTAGGGACCATCATTTTTCCGGTTCTTTCCATTTTGGCTCTTGCTTGAGGATTTTATTTATTTATTTCTATTTTTTTGGCTCTTGCTTGAGGAATAAATCAAAAGATTTTGGAGGCAAAGTATTTGGTTTTTGGCTGATATTTTCCGGGTGGAAAACGAGAAATTCGAGAAGGTTGGGTGCCCTTTGTTTCTTGACGTAACGAGTGCTACTCGGGTGAAAATAGGTGGAAAACTCAATGGTGACAATATCGGCGAGTGCGATTCGTATCGTCTTATATGCTTCCCTTATTCCGGTATATTCCATATGAAATACTCCTGAGTTTCTTACACTCCTTATTCCACACTCTTTCCCCTTAAATTCCTATGTACGTATCCTATACGCTGCTCTAAAGATATTCAGCTCGAGCTTAGTCGACTCCCATGCAAATCTACTTCATACTTGATTTCTCGCGCGTTTCTTCCATCCCCCCCCCCCCGCCATCCTGGCTTTTCGGCTTTTAGAGTGGCATTATAAAACACCAAGGATTATCTTCGTTGCACGAAACATTCGACACTTGCAAGAAACTGTCGTTTTTTCTTTACTCGTATGTGACACGAAAGAGAAATGTCGGAAAACGATTGTTTGGGTTTGTTTGGGTTATCTTCTGGATGAAAAAGAAAAAAAAGAAATATTTTTTTTTTTATTTACTAGGGAGTTAAAAAATAGGGATCGACAAAGGGCAATGTATATTTTTTAATTTTTTTTTTCACATATTTAATGATTTTAATTAATTTAAAAAATTTAATTAATAATTTAAATGATCGAAATTAATTTTCGTATTAATTTTGACGACTTTTGATCGGGAATGAAAAAATGAAATGGAAGTAATGGAGAAACGATCTAATTTCATTGAGTCGTAAAATCGGTATATAACGTTTGGAATTGTCACGGGGCTCGAGCTTTCCTGTAAGTTCGAGAACGTGGGGATTGTTGCGGCCTCGGGCTTCCCGATGCGTCGTAACTCACAAGACTCCTCCGGGCGCCTCTTTTCTCTCGTACTTTTGCCACGAAGCGAGAAAGGAACTTTCATAGGTCCTCGTTACGCTTGCATTCTTCTCAAGATTCTGACATCGTTCGGAGGGCGTTAACCCTCTCGCCCTTATTTCTCGTCGCCGCATATTCTCCTCTCTAGTTTAAATCGCTCGGCACGCGTGTTTACAGATTCGAGCTCGTAAAAAAGAATTTCTCGTGAAATAATACGTTTTTGAAAATATTTTGAAAATTCATTTTTATTGAAAATCGATTTTTCACTTTGGAAATATTTTGACAATTACTTTTTCGGAAAAATAATTGCTATTTTGAAAATATTTGAACAATTACTTTTATCGAGAATTCATTATTATTTTGAAAATATTTAGCAAATATTTTAAGAATTAATTTTCGTAAATAATCGTTTTTGTTTATCAATACAAAATCATAAATAGCACAATTATTTAAAAGAAATTCTCGTGAACGAAAACAAATGTATTTCCAATAAAGTATCAACAAAAATTAAATCCCAAAACATAAACTAATAAAAAATTCTTCGAACAAAGAAAGAATGATAAATAAATATCTAAAATATAGTAGAAAACGATTATTCTTGAGAAGGAGTGGGAAGCGTGAAAGCTCGTCGGTTGGTTGAAGAGCGAATGAGAAATATACTAGAGGGTTTCGCACCATCTGGCTGTCGGGTAAAGAGCTGACAATGAAAAAGACTCTCTTCTGAGATGGCCGCGTAAAGTCGCGTGAAAATGTAAAAAGGGGTGACCAGAGGGGTTAATGTAATAGTCGAATGGCGGAGCTCTCGAAAAAATATATGTCAGGCATATCCACCGCGTTGAATACGAAATAGTATAAAATAAAGGGGGCAAAGGAGAGCGAGAGGGTGAATGAAACGAAGAAGAAGAGGAAGAAAGAAAAAAAAACGAAACGAAAAAGTAATAAGAAAAGGTAACACGAGGGGTGGAGGTGGGAGGGTTAAGGGTGGGGGTGTAAGTTGGTGGGGGGAACTCGCACGCCTCTATTCCGCGGAGGGTGACATTGAGAATCCAGAAAAAGGGAGAGAGAGAGAAAGAGAGAGAGAAAAAAAGGGAAATATATATATAAGGGTGTATGGGCTGATAGGGGTGGAAAGGGGATTGCCTGAAAGCGGGGAAACGGCACACGACGTACGATACGTTGTTGGAATTTCATATGTGAAAAACCCTCCCAAGCGTCCTCCCGGTAACCCCGGCGTCCTGGAATCGTCCCTTTTCTTTCCTTTTCGCCATGGAGCGTCAACTCTTCAACCGGAACCCAAATATAGCGAAAATAAAATTTCGAAGACGTCGTACGTAAGCAGCGTTGACTCTGAGTCGATTTCTTCGAGGACGGTACCAACGGATCGTTGATTTTGGGGACGGTCGTTGAAATGAGAATATTTCGAGGTCTGAGGGTTTAAGGGTGAGTTTGAGGTCGTGAGGTTACGGGTATTGTCCTTGTACTAGCTGTTAGCACGGTTTACCAAGCCGAACGTCCTCGAAGTTTACGGTTTTCGATTCCGGACGATTTTTTTTGTATCACACGTGAACGAGTATGGGAAATTGGTACGGTGGGCATATCCACCTGGCTTTCGCAATCCTCCCTTTTTCTCTCTCCTTCTCCATCCCCGCCTTTTCTTTCCCCACGTTCGTTCTTCCTCGCAGCCATCCGCGACGTTTTACCTTTTACCTTTCAGCCTGGGACATAATAAAATGAAAACGCCATCTTCAGTCCCGTTCTGGATATCCTCGCGGAGCCCGGCTCGACGTAGTCGAAAAATATTCTTGATGTATTCTTGATATTCGAATGGGCAAAGGGCGCGGATCAAATTTGAATTTTGGAAACGATTTTTAGGATCCGAAGGTTATGGATTGAAGAGGTGGGGAGAGAGAGACGAAATAATGGTTGTAATAGGAAAAGGGCAAAAAGGGCGAGATAAGAAATTTAACGTGAAAGACGATAAAGGGTGAGGAGGAACAAAGAGGGACGGGAATGAGAGAAAGGACGATAAAAGGGCAAGAAAAAGTGAAAGGGTGAAAAAGACGAAAAAGGGCTATAAAAAAGATAGCCCGAAAAATGACAATAACCAATGAGCCAGCAGAAGAGAAAGCCCGAAAAAGGACGATCAGTAAAGAAACGTCGAGAAAGGGCGAAAGGGCGATAAAGAGAAAAAGTGCAAAAAAAGGGCCAAGCGAGAAAATAGAAAAAGAACAAAAACGAATCAAAAGAACGAGAAAGAAAGAGACAGAAGAGTACCAAATTTTTCGTCTCCACGTAATCGAAAGTAGAAAGGGCCTCGTGCCCTTAATAAGGGCGGATTCACCCCGCGTGCTCGTTGTACGGAAACCATTCTTCTCGCCTCCGCTAAGGGTGACAATTATCGAGGTTTCTCGAGCGGAATGTGGATGCTCCTCGACGCGTCTCGACGATCGTACGTTTTTTTTTTCTTCTCGTTTCTTCTTTTCTTGTCGTTCTTTGCCTCGCATCATCGAGAGTAGCGAGCAACATCGCGTCTCTGGTTCGCGATCAAAAATTGACGAGTCTCACACATGGATTTCCTTTTTCATACGTATCGCCCTTCCCATTTCTTCCTTTCTCTCGGAGCTTTCGGTCTTTGTAGAAATCGTTGGCAAGCTCCACGTATAAACCCAAACATCCAAGGGATACTCCAAACAGTCGATACGCCTGATGGTACATAGTCGAGGGTGCTTTATGGATTCTTTCTCGTATCTCTCGTAACCCTCCACCAGCCTAATACCGTATATTTGCATAGAAATATCCCTATGTGTATATTACGAGGACATTGGTACTTAGAGGAACGTCCTAGTAGATCAACTGGATATTCGATGCTAGCCCAGTGTCTTCAACATCATTCAAACAAAGATACAAAGATAAACCTACAAAAGGTAATTCCAAGGTCATCCAAGAATCATCGTCGCAGCCTAGCTGGATAATCAGCATCACTTAGTAGCTCAAACATCTTCAACATCATCATCTAAACAAAGCAGTAAACATATTCCTGCTAAAGGTCATTCCAAGGACGCGTCCAAAATTTTCTTTCAACAAATTCCAAGGTCTTTGAAAAAAACCTTCTGATAATCAACGTTCCATGTGTGGCATGAATCGAAACGTCTTCAATATCACCTTCCAAACAAAGAAGTAAACATATTCCTGCTAAAGGTCATCCCAAGGACGCGTCCAAAATTTTCTTTCAACGAATTCCAAGGTCTTTGGAAAAAACATTCTGATAATCAACGTTCCATGTGTGGAATGGATCCAAAGTTGATGTCTCACCATACCCAAAGAGGGCTGTCTCACCCGGAAGGGAGCCAGGTGGATCGTGGTTGGGTGACTCGGTTGCCGGTACGACGAGAACCGGGATTCCCCCTGGGGGAGATGCGCCTCTATCTTTTTCTACGCTGTACTCGTATGGGCTATACCGCCTCTTCAGGAAGATAGGCAGAATGGTGCCTGAAAAATATGTATATGCCTCGAGGATCTTGAAAACACAAGGGTATAGCTTCCACGGTGTTGGGAAAAGAGAGAGAAACCATCGCCCCAGAAGAAGCCACTTTTACACACCATACACGTTTTCCTTGTTCCTAGTTATATGTGTCTATCACTATGTGTGGGGTATTGGGTTGGCATTGAGGGTGGCGGTTGGATCGGGGGCTGGGAAAAATTCTTACCACAAAAACTTATAGCACATACCGTGGAGTCATGTGACCGTACTTTACCGTATGATTCCACGTCGCTTTTGTACTCCCTGGAGCACTTTTGGCTCCGCCAAGATTTTACTTTTCGAAGAAACGCGAAGAGCACGAAAAGAGGAAAGTTCGAAAGCTCATGTGTCTTTTTTTTTTCTTCAGCTTTTCTTCAGCTTGTCAATCTGTCCGGCTGAACGTCGGAGGATTCTGTCGACTTTTGGAAAAGGTGATTCGCTATTGTGGTTATTTGGTTTTACTTGTCGATTCCACTTGGCTTACTAGGCTTATCCTCATTCCGTGGTTTTCGGAGATATTGGCTGTGAGGAGGCAAATACGTGGAGATCGAAATTGACAATCGGGCGGCTGTTGGAATTGGCGGTTGGTGGATAGTTTGAAATTGATGGATTATTGAAGGTGATTTGAAATTGGCAAGGTCGGAGAATTGAGATTCGCAATTGGAGATTTGTAATTCGCAATTTTTTGGAGAGTTGATATTAGCAATTGCGGAAAAATTGAAATTGACAATCGTTTGAGAATTGACATTGGAAATTAATCGAGAATTGCAATTGGCAATTGCCGGATAATTGTAATTGGCAATTTTTAGAGATTTGCTATTGATAGTTGGAGAATTAAAAATGAAATTGGCATTTGCTGGAGAACTGCAATTGGCAATTTTTGGAGAATTCCAATTTGCAATTATTTGGTTATATAATTGTGGAAAACTGAAATTGCCAAATAATTAAAATTGGCAATTGCTGAAGAATTGAAATGAACAATTATTGGTCAATAGACATTGGTAAATCATCAAGCTACCATCTTCAAGGCTAAAATCCGTCGAGACTTTGCGATACGTAATTCTCGAAGGCTGCATCATATTACTCTGTAGGAATGTCTCTCAATATCGGGCTAGTCGAGACGATATTATCGGTGCCGTATGGCGTTGAAACTTTGCGAGATTTCGTACGCCCGAGGAGAATTCGGTACCAACATGCTTGCACGTCTTTTCGCGAGGACTATAATCTCCAGATTGCAGCATAGACATTTCCCTATTCACCAGTCTTCAGTAATTGATTTTCTCTCTTTCTCTCTTTTTGTTCTTTCCTAGCGCAGGTAAGGTAAAACTCGAGTTTGTTGGTGATTTTCTATTCTGAGAATCATGATTTTTATTTGGTTACGCTTTTATCGAGGATGAGAATTGACACTGGCATCATTGAAGGCACATGGGCATCCAAACAAACCGAAACGACCCATCAAGATTCCATTCTACCCGAACCCAACTACATTCCAGTTTCGTTTCCCCAAAGTCCGAGATCCGATTCGACTTTTCTAAAAGGATTCAAAAGAATCAAGAGTCGGGAATGAGGAAACTGGCTAGCGAGAAGTCGAGATCATATTTCCCTTTTTTAGGTAACGGGCGATTAACTATTCGGAAAAGCAAGATTTTTCACATCGGAGTCACCGAGGAAGCTGAGGATTGACAGTGATGTCATTAAAAGGACAAAAACCATCAGGATCCAATTGTACCTAAGCCGAACCAACTTCCAGTCTTACTGGAAAGTCCAAGATGTGATTTGATTTTTACAGACGACTCCGAAAGGTTCAAGGAGCTAGCCAGAAGTCTTTTTGGATGGTTTTCACTTGCACCAGGGCTAATGGCACAACACAAGCTTGGATCTTCCAATGAAAGCTTGGTACAGGGTAGACATCCCACCCTATCCTGACTATACTTGCACCCTGGTGCACCGTCATTCGCCAGGTTGAGAGAGAGAGAGAGAGAGAGAAAGAAGTCAGATGAAATAGGATTTTTCGTATTCCGGCAGACGTCAGTGCCATTACCGGTGTAGACGTTGGAGAAACGAGAGAAGAGTTTTTTCTCGTATCCAAGTACAGGTGTACACGCCAGCTACCAAGCGGATCCCTGGCGCGTCTCCCAGTCGGTATTCCGATATAAGGGTGACGAGGGGGATGGCAGAGGAGGCTCCGGAGTCGTCAAGCCGAATGAAGAGGAACCTCTCTTGGGTTCGGGGAAAAAGCTTGGTTTGAATAACGGGGTTCGGGAGGGGTTTAAGATGGGAATGTGTAGGGGTAGTTGGATGTAAGAAAAAACTGAAGCTAGAGGTAGCGTTGAGTCACCAAAGTACGCACAAAGACTGGATGAGGGAAAGGAGATTGTTATTTTGAAAATTGAAGAAGCTACGAGAGCATTAGTTGCGAGAGTTTTCGTTGTACGACGTTATCGTTTTTTCTGGGTTGTCAACGTTGGAAGTTGGTGCCCAACAGGGTTGGAGATGCGGAGAACCGTAGGATATGTCCTTCAGCGTGTCTAGCGCGGAACGACATCCGCGTTTGTATGAGGAATGGGCGGAGGAATAATGAAAAGGAAGCGAAGGGAGATTCGACGTTAGCTGCTGGCTGGTGTGCTTTCCTGAGGGACGATTGTGCGCGAGGGATGCGGTGATGGCATTGAGTCCCCCGTCAACGGCATGTGTGCGTTGGAGATGTTGAAGGATCCAAGGGAGAAGGGAATCCCGGGAATCCTGCTGACTGATGGTAAAACTTGAAAGGCAGCTACGAATTGGGTCTTCTGGTAGGTTCTGGTTTGAGATTCGAGAATCGTTGGGATATTCCTGTCTTTTGGGGAAACGATGACGATGGGAGAGTCGCTGAAGCTTGTGACTACAGAAACCAATGTAATACGGTAGAGAGTGAGCTGATAGAAGACTTTGCTGATTGCCCACATCTGACCGTCAGCTCTCCAGTTTTCTTCACTATATTGTAATCCTTAGATTCGTTCCAGCTTGAATCAGGGGTTATGCACGGAACGATGGTCATTCCTCTCAAGGAGATTACGGATATCTCATTCGATTCTGATAGCACGGATGAGTGATCAAACTTTGTCTGAAATGTGGAGGGTCCGGTTCTCATTCGTTTGCCACTTTTATTGCTACCGGACGAGGGTCAGAAACGAACATGGGCTGAAGGAAGATGATCACTTTTTGTTGGAATTGAACGAGAGGCCATGCGGTTCAATGTGACCCCACCAGGGTCACAGAGGTTCCAGGAGAGATCTCGTAATTGCTATGAATAATGAATTCCTAGCTGGTGGAATATCGCGGTACGTGAATGAGAGCGAATCACGGAGATCGAGGAAGAGGAGACCCAAATGGTGGTAGGGGGTGCCTGGTGGCGCGAGAAGGGCGCAACAGGTTCCACTTAATTATTGAACACTGGAGCACCGTCCCGTATACTCCGCAACGCCGACTCTCTCTCTCTCTCTCTCTCTCTCTCTTATCCCTCATTCCCTTCAATTTGCTTCTCTACCCTCTCCATCTCGTAATACCGAGTAACCGACTATGATAATGCGGAAAGTAGGATCAAGGTCAAGGCGCTTCAAGGATCTTTGGATGACTCTATGAACGCACCTCAAGGACGTACCACATTTCGCTAGGTCACTTATTATTTTTCATTACTAGGGATTCCAGCTGGAATACCACGAATAATTCTGTCTTCCCTAGACTTTGATGGACAACAAAATATACCAAACGGTCATCCATTTTGCCTGCGGTCCAAAATTCATGGAGTAAAAGCAAATGGCAATTATGGATTTTCATAGACTTCAGCTGGCGTCACTAATACTGCCTTTCCAGAATATTAGTAGTCAGACTTCTCTCCAGAAAGAACCCAATATGATCAGCAATCATGATTCCGATTCCAACAGGATTTTCCTGATGACTTTTCTAGATATTGGAAGGTAGACTTCTACCTAAGAACGACGAACCAAATGGTCACTGGTGTTACACTCCATTCTCGTATGTCCTTAAGAACAGAGGGAAATTCCCAGTAGAATGGGATTCACCCAGATAAGCTGATATCGGGTTTTCGTGTATTGATAAACATGAGATTCGAAAGACTTTGACGACGTCAAAGAGAGGTACGGTAGAAAACGAGATGGAGAGTCGGCTCTACGAAAGAGTGAGATGGAAGGAGAGAGAGAGATAGAGATGGAGAGAGAACGAGTAGAAGAGGGTAAAAAAGGGAAATGGGTTCAGAACCGGCTGAGACAGTATTGATTTTCTATCCGACGTATGAGAGATGCGTGTTTAGGGTAGTCCGCCGTTCGCCTTCTTCTTTCTCCTCCTACCTCCACCCACTCCTGCTCGTTCCTATCTCGCTTCCTTCTCCCCTTTCCGCTTTTCTATATTCCTCAGTTCCCTTTTTTTCTCCTTTTCTTCTTTATCCTGGGTACATACGCGAGAGCGCTCACGAGCATCACGAGAATTCTCCTTTGTCGGCAGAGAGAGAGAGAGAGAGGGAGAGAGAGATGCTGAATAATGTCTCTGTCCCTCTTATCCTCGGTCCCAATATCCTTTCCTTGCGTTTCCTAACGTACGCTGTACTATACGTTTTACTCGTCGTTACGCACGTACAGGATCCTCTCCTTCCTCGAAGGGTCTTATTCTCTCTGGTATCTCGTATGTACGTCTACCTCAGCATTCACAGGCGAGACAGGACACATAGAGAGAGAGGCAAAGAAAGCTAAAGGCGAAATACTGAATCGCAAGAAGACTGGCATGACGAATGTAAACAAACCAAACGTTTTTAACTTCCAACAAAACTAGGAAACAAAGTGGAATTCAGACGTGAGTCTATTAGGAAACTGATTTTCATTGATGGCATTTAACTCTTGCCCACTCCTGATAAACTCTAGAATCATCCTGGATAAACTTGGACCTAATGGCGGTTGTCAACGTTTGGAATAAACTGCTACCATCCAGTGCAGCAATTGTTTTCTTCATTGAAGCTGGATGTTGGTCCATGGGGTCACGAAAGACTAGATGGAAGCTGCACAAGCGTTCGGACATCAGTATTGATGCTGTTACATTCTTCTAATGCAGAATACTTAGCTTCTTTGGGTTACCTCAGGTACCTTCCCAAGCGGTTTGGAAGGTACCTGAGGTAACAAAAAACCAGATTGGGCAATGAGCAGGTTTATGAGCACTATCCAGGTCATCCTGGATTCTAGAATCTCCCCAGGAGTCTTGATGGATTCCTTTTTCTACCAATAATCTTTCCTATAATTCGAAGCTCGAAAGACACTTATATTTCATTCTAGTTTCATTCGATTCCTGTATGAGAAAAAAAAACGTAAAACCAACATACCCTATCTCTTAATCGCTGATCGTCCTTAGTGGATTTAAAATTCGCGTTCGGTATGGATATCCCACAAAAGTCATTGTACCAAGTCTGTGGCTTGGTGGAAAATGGCGGAAAGTACGCAGTCGTCGATTACGGCCTGCGATGGTTCACGACCTCTGAGATACTTTGGACTCTCGGTAGATTCCAAACTTTTATGGGGTCGTTACCATCGGCTGGTCTACGAAGGGCGTTGGAGAATACGTATCCAGAAAGTGTGGGCTGAAATTCTAGTGTTGCATTTTGGCTTTCGTGTGATCCGGATTCATGAACGCGCCGGAAAAACCCCGGCATACCCCATTTGCCGAAAAAGTTGGCGTTGGCATCCCAGACGGAGCTGGGAATGAGGAAGAACTGGAGAATTCGCCTGGAACGAGTGAGAACTAGTCTACGTCTTTGGTACACGTAAAAACGGTCATACATGATTCCATATACGCGTATGTGTCAGGATGAACTATGCGTACTTGCGGTGGCGCCGTTCACCACTGTCGTAAGTGGCGTTCCTAGCCGACACTGTAACCGTTGCATCTGCCAACTTTTATGATTTAACCCCGTCCGCCTTTTTCGAACAAACACCTCTCGACTCCTTCGCTTTTATGACGTGCGTAAATCACGTTTCTTCTACGACTCGACGTCACCGAAACATCGATCGATACTTTTCTATTCCGTTTTATCAATGATAAACGAGAATATAACTGTTGTATAAATTTGAAAAAAATAAAATACAATTGGGATTTAAATCGTGGTCAACATTGGAATCCATGTTCTTCAGAGTGTGAGTAATCGTGGATTGATTAAATAATTTGTTTATTTAATGCCCTGGTGATAATAATTATACAATGAGATAAATAAATTAAATTAAATAGTTGCAATCAATTGTATTAAATGAAATTAATATTATTCATTTAATTAAATTATTGAAACGGAATAAATTATTTAATTGATTAATTTATTTGTTTATTCACTGCTCTAGTAATAATAATTATATTATGGGACAAATTAATTAAATTGAATTATCACATTTATTTTCATTGAATTATTATAATGTAATAAATTATTTTATTAAAATAAATCATTATATTGTTATCGATTTTTCATTGATAATTTGATTGTGTTTTTTTTTTTTGTGTATTACCTGATGGACACAAGGACTCCTGTCATCACGAATAATTTCCAGAATTTATTTATACGTTTATTCAAGCTATTGGGTTTTGAATGGCAGCTTTTTAGTCACTTTTGTACATCGAGAATAGACGTCAATCGGGAGGACAATTTTATTGGTTTTTCGAGGTACATCAAAGTCCGTTTATCGACTATTAAATTCCTTAGATCCTCCAATGTTATTGCTTACGATATCTGGTTTACGCGGAACACATTTTCTACCAGCTTGAGCATCGTTTTTATCCCCGATGCCGCTCTTTGGGTACACACTCACTTTAGTATAATCCAGAACAAACTATCGGGGCTTATCTCTCATTCGCTTTCCCTGCACCCTCTTTGGTGCCCTTTTGATGCTCCTCTGGTGCCCTCTTTCACCCTTATTTTCGATTTCGACGATCAACAAGCATCGAGGTGCCGCGAGATCGAGGGGGGATGTGAAATTCATCGTTTTTCGTTTTCTTCGCATCATCCATAAAAATTAAAGCAGAAATTCACTTCGAAACTTAAAAAAAAAAACCGAAATATCTTTTATTGTATTTCCCGAAAGTTATCATATTCGAGAATATTCTCTCGTAATGATTCAGGCATCGCTAATTAAGGGTAAGTTAACTTTTCTCGTGATGTCTTTTTTACAAAAATGTTTCATGGCCTTTACCTCGAAAATTTCAAAATTTCATCTGCAATATTCAAATCGTGTTTTTCTAGATCAAAATATCAAAAATGTATGAAAAAAGGATGTTTTTTTATGAATTTCAAAAGTATATCTTCTAATTCCAATTAACCCTACATCAAAATCTTAATTTACCAAAAAATATAAAAAAAATTGCCAAGATTACATGTTTAATCTCGTAAAGAAAAAAAAAATGCATAAAAATTCTTTTATTTCTTTAGAGTAGCCCTTTTTTCTTCAGCCTTAAGGGTATACAAGCGTAACCCGGTTATCTCATTGGCCACGTGTGTATCGCGAAGATACTCGAGAACTGATATAAAGGCGGTATGAACGAAGAGGATCGAGTACAATGCTCGATAAATGCAGTACTTCCGGTGTTTCGACAAAAGCACGTACGTAAGCGGGTTATATCCGCGATTTGGTACGTGTATCGAGGATAAGAAGAAGAAAAAGAAGCTGCAGGAGCACGTATCTGCGAGGGTGTAAACGCCCCAGTGGCTCATAAACACCCTTGTAGATTACACGCCCATTGGACCTTCATCGAACATCTATAAACTCGGAGCAAGCGTGGTTCAACCAGCCCATCACCAATCGCGAAACTCGCCTGATATTTCCTTTAAAAACGTCGTCACAATTTCCAACGCGAAGGGAGTCGAAATTATAGCCCTAAAAATCATGACGTCATCAAAAACCGAAGTTAGAAAAAGGATTGCACTGTTGAGAAACGAAAATCAATTTTAGCACTATTTTCCAATTTTTTTCGTTCATTTTTAATGACAGCTGTACCTTGAAGGTTTCAACAATTTTAGAGATTTTTAAACCCAATATTAAACCGGAAATAACCAACTACCATTGATTCAAATCGCTATTGATAATAATCTGAATTCTGAAGAACCATCGAGATTAAATGGACGAATAAAATCTACACCTTTACATGGCAAGCCTGCTGAAAAAGAGGGACAAAAAAAAAGCAACAATGGCGAGTAATATATCATGCAAAAGACGATTCATCCACGGCTGCATAGTTGGACCATGTGCTCAGGGAGTGAAAGCAGGTCTCCAGTGAAAACTGGATCCAAGGATGAGCAATTTATAGTAAAGCACCCTCCAGGATCGAGTGTATGGTGCGGTTGATGGTGCTGTTTTATATATCTGTTATTCTTCGTTCTCTCGAGAGATCAGAGTATGTAGGAAGAGAGGGGCGAGAAGGGGAGGTATTCGGTTGGTCGTCAGGCAATCTATCACCGCCCCAGCGACGAGAGCGAAGCTACTACTTTGCGGAATGATCGTGACGCGAAGACGACCACCGACCTTCCCTTCCAACCAGTCTTGAATGCCACACTGGAGGCAAAAGCAGGTAACTCCTTTTTTTTTTCCTTTGCCGTTGAGATAAGACGGCTATTTACGTGTACGAGTTTCCCTCTGACACTCGAATCTCCAGAGATAACCCGATCGAGCTCACATCACCATCAGTTTTACCCAACCTCAAACGCTTTCACCAGTCTTCCTTCTAGGCAGAAGTTTATTCCACCATGTATATTTCCCTGGGTACCCAATAGCGAAGGGATCATCCTCCGATCAGAGGTATACCAGATATCTGGACGTTGATGCATCCAGAAGTCGTTTTGTGTCGCCTAGGTGTTACCAAGGTGTTACCAAGGTGCACCAATGGTGATACGAACTATCGAGAGCAATACTGTTGCTCCACTTATTATCGCTTCTCTGAAAATCTGCTGCTAGGGATTCTGGGGTCGTTTACATAAATCGTGGTTGACAAAAAATGCTGTAAATTTGGATACTGAAGTGATAGCAGCTGTAGTAGAGTTCTTAATTTTAAAAAGTCATGAAATTGTTCTTACGCAAATTTTTTTCTTGTGACAAAAAGTGGGATTATTAATTTTTTGACATTTTTTGAGTTTTTGATGTTGCACAGGTATAACAGTTCTGATAGGGTTTCGTAGATACCAAAAATTTCGATTCGGTTTGGTCGATTATACGAAGATTTTTAAAATTATCAATAAAAATGATTAGCATCGATGAAAAATGTTAATCGACGAAAATTATTAATATCAACGATACAGCGATTGAAGCTAATTTCAGGTTTGAATACAGAAATTTCAAGACTGGAAACTTCTGAATCAAAGAAGTGGTTGATGACCCAAACAAGGAGTTGAGGATCGATGATAATACACTTTATTTAAGACAAACATTTTTCATCGTTCCTCATACGTGCAAAGCCTTGCCGCGTCATCAATCTTGTCCCTCCATCATTCTTTCAGAGCTCTAACTGGAGTTCCGCGTAAGATCCCTCTGGAAATTTCGTACAGTTATTAATATACGAGGTTTGTTCAAAAAGTAAGGTGACTTTTTATTGTTTCTCGTAAAATATTGATTTATTTAAAAATATCTATTTCGTCCTCTTCGAAGTAATGACTCCCAGATATGATAGACTCGTCTGTTTGGGTTTGTTTGGGTTGTTCAAAAAGTAAGGTGACTTTTTAATGTTTCTTTTGAAGTATTGATTTATTAAAAAATATCTATTTCGTCCCCTTCGAAGATATGATGGACTCCTGGCAGCCCTGTTTCAAACCTCGACTTCTGACCTTCTTTTCAATTTTGGGAAGAAACAAAACGTAGCAGTTTGCCAAGTCCGGTGAATACGATGATTGAGACGCGATAACGCTTTTGCTTTTCGTCAAAAACAATCACGAACAAGCAACAATGTGTGAGCAGGTACATCGTATCTTTTTCGATATCAAAACGAATTGCCAAGCACATAAAAAAAACGTCTAACCTCAATATTCATCAGGAATATATCGAAAATGCCAACGTACCACGAGGACTCATCAACGCAACAATGAAAAATCGAAAATCGAATTTACGTATCGAAATTTCGAAAAGTCACCTTACTTTTTGAACAACCCACGTAGGAACGAGTTTTGTTGGTGCTAAACGTGTGTACCAAAAGTATTAAAAAACTTGCAGCAGGAGGGACGCCAAGGGGTGGATGAGGGGTTGGAGTAAAGATGAGAAAACATCAAGAAACGCCGAATCAGCGCTGGAGTAGGGATGAGTCGATCTAGCCTCGGTTGGAATTTATAGTCGGCTTTTGGCGGGTGAAATTGATTCGGCAAGTAAACCGATGCGTAATGGGATCTCTTCCCTTTCCCCGTGGTTGCTTTGCTATCGAAAATACCACCCTGTTCTCCATGACGCAACTCCGTGTCGTATCTTATTTAAACGAAGGATTTTCATGGATTTTTTGTCGTCGCAAAAATTGGAAACGCTTATGTGTACAACCTTCCCCTTTTGCTCGTTGTTTTGATTCTTTTTTGACGTTTTTACTCTTGAAGAAATCAAATTTTGAGTATTGCTGGATGGATATAAAAAATCGTGAAAATTGTTGTCAATTTGGAAAAAGAGAATTTTTTATTGAATTAATTGTTCATTAATTTACTATTAAGATTTATTCAACAGTCAATAAATATTTCATTATTAGACGAATTAATTTTCTAATCAATTAGTTTTTAATCAATTATTAAAAATTGATCAAAACAGTTGAAAGTTGAGTCTTATTAATTCGGGAAAAAAAATAGTTTTGGATGGAATCATAAATATTCATTATTATTAAATTAATTCAAAATGAATTCAATATTAAAATTCATAAAAATTCATTTAACAGTAAATAAATATTTAATTATCAGTAAAATCAATTAAATAGCAAATTAATATTGAATCTATTATTAATAAATAACAAAAAAATAATTAATAATGATATTATTTATTTGTAAAGCTAACCATCTACCTCACAATTCAAACGTCCGAATCCCTCGATTCCATCATATTGGAAAAAAAAAACTAGAAGTCCAACGTTCCATATCTTAAATAGCCCATACTCAATGGTGTTTGGTTTTGGCAAGAACCAACCATTTTACGTTTACCAGGATTCATTACAAAGCGGGCGAAAAATCGAGGCTCGAGTTTCTACCAAGGCGGTTATAGTTTTCCACTCGGATGGGTTCAATATTTTTTTCCATCTCGAAAATTCAGGATCCGTGAGGGCCGGTGTTTCTTATTTTTTAAGTGAACGTCAGTCTGAAAGGCGCCGTAACGGGCAATGTTTCATATCGTCGATTTTCCGAGAGACTAGCCACGCTTGATCTTACTCGCCAAGATATCCTCTATTCGTTGCAATTTATACCGCGGGGCTACTTATTCAACCCTCGAAAGACGATACTCGGGGGAACAAAAAAAGATAACAACAACCAGGGTAAACCGCACGGAACAATTTATGGGCACGAAATAAAAAAAAAAGGAAGAGAAAAGGCGTAATTTGTTTTTTTGGGCTGGGTGTCCTCACTATTGGCATTCCTAGGGTGTATCCGGTTGACTCTTTCTCAACATCCACAGAATACTCGGTTCTTCGCTTTGAGGGTTACTGGCTCGTCTTTCTAGTCAAATCCTGATGGGAGGGGGAGGAGTTGAGGTGAAATGGAAAAAACGAAGAAACGGCAATCTCGATCCAACCGTCTCGACGATTCGGCACGTATTTTCTCACTGCCTTTGAAGTCTCCATCGCCCATCCGATTTCTGACAAACCGAACACTCGTTCAACCCGGACAAACCGATCATCAGGAAGCACGACTTTTAGGTGCGACAATGCCAAACCGGATGGGAAACTTGAAAAAGAACTTTACTGGTGACCATATTGAATTTAAGCAAACTTTCAGAAGCCCTTATTCGTACGAGGGACACCTTGTACATTTTCAGTGGATCTGGGACTTGGCAGAAGTACGAAAGAAAATATAAAGTCAGAAGACATTCAATTTTTTACATGAGCAATTAATTTGACGAATAATTAAATATTTATTTATGTTTTTGAATAATTATTTTTAATTGTAATTATTTTAATAATTTTTTGTTTTAATTATATACAATTTTAATGATTTATAATAATTCAATATTTATTTACGAATAATTGAATGAATTTTTATGTTAAATCAATTTTTTATTAATTTGATAATGGATAATTATGATACCAATAAAAAAAAGTCCATTTTGTAAAGTGATCAAGACTCAACTTTCAATTTTTTTGATCAGCTTATAATAATTTTAACAACAACATTAATTTGTTATTGAATGAATTCAAACTATTCGTGATTTTGCATAATGCTATTAAAAATCAATTTCTCAAAAGAATATTAAATAAATTTAACCAAGCTGTTGAATGATAAAAAAAATGATAGGAGATTCGTAGCTGCAAGCGGTAGGATTCCGGTTCATCAGCAACCGTTCAGATGGGTAGTACACGACTGCAACCCCAAAGCCCTAAGTTCGTTGATGATTGGTGGAGGTTCGAGCCTTTTCTTTCCAATATGGCGGATGGAAAATCCTTGATAAGGACGGAATGGAAAAGCTCCAGCTATTCGATAGATATCAAACTGGATGCGTAGAATAGCGGAGGTACTCCGGGTATTCAGGGTAGCTGACTCGGCGTATTTCACTCTAGGACTCCTCGGGTATAAGAGGTCCGCGTAGTGTGCGATAAAGAAAACGAAGATGGAAGGAACGAAGACGCGACACGGGATTTCGTGGGCCTGTCTTTCCGTCTACCTATTCGTACCTTCTTACGGTCTAGGCTTGAGGGCACATCAGCGACCAATGAGCACGACGACGAAACCTCCTGGAAGACGACTTTTGCGCCGATGGAAGATCCTCCTGGCACGAAAGACGCCAATGGAGGAAATAGTACGGAAAAAAAATACGAGGGGGTGGTTCGAAGCCGATGGCAAAGGACAAGCCGAGAGGAGCAACCAAAAGGGTGGGAAGAGGTTGGATGGAATAGGATAGGATGTAAGCTACGATAGGGATATAGGATATTTTATATATATATATATATATATATATATATATATATATATATATCTGTACGAATACGTATATAAAAGAGGGGGTGGAAGGGGGTGGGTGATAGTGCCGACGAGTGTGGAGGATAGGGTAGGTAACCTAATAGAAGGGGCTTGGAGTCGACGTCATTGGCAGAAGGAGAGAGCCTGTCGAGTCTCGACGCGGTTTAAAGTCAAATTCAGAAACGCGAAACCCTCCCAAGAGAGTTGCTGGTAGCTGACTGACTCACCCCACTTTCCAATCTGCAGAGTCCCTCGAACCCTCCGACAACCTCCAACGCGCAAGGACGTCGGTAACCCACATACGAATTTCAAACTGTAATTCCATTCCCGACTGTCTCTTTTTCTTCAGGCTCGATGGAAAATCAGAGTGAGTCTGATGCCTTCAAAGATTTCACGTTCCCTTTTCTTATTTCCTTTTCGTTGTCATCCCGCGTCCCTTTCAGACGTCGGGAGAAATGACGGGACAATCGGTTTTGTGAATTTTGCGAGTTTGAAGTTTTTGGCTTTTTGGAGATTTAAGTTTCGATCGGTTTCGAGAAAAGCGTCGACGAAGTGAAATGTTTGGGTTCTAGGGATGACAGTTTGTAGGAAGTTCAGCGAAATTCTCTGTAGTTTCGTAGACATCAAGCTGACAGTGACAGCAGTGACTGATTAAGTCTTAAATTGATGGTAAGGAGTCTATTGGGTGTCATTGAGTTTCTAATGATAACTACCAAAAGTTACCATCTTCTATTTGGACTCAAGGATTTAATGAATCAAGAGGATGGTTCGGGAAAAGCAAAACTGTCACTAGAAAAAAACGAGGATTGAATGTTTGAAAAACAAGAAAAATTCCAAGTAAATGAGCAGCGTAAAAGAGGCCGTTAGAAATTTCGGATTTTCTCGAAGACTGCGTTCATTCTTTAGACTTTTATTCAGCCTCAAGCACATCCTCCTATTTCAGAATTCAACCGTGGCATTTTTTCTCTTTTTTTTTTTTATTTTTATCTTTAGTCCTTTTCTCGTTTCTGGATATATTCGTGAGTCTGAACGTCTCCGACCCCTGGGAGCATAGCCAAGCGAGAAGGAGGAAGAGGGACTCGTGTACACCACCCTTCGTATCCAACAGCCTTCACAGTGACGTCCTGACATCCAGGTCTTTCCTTCTCTCTCTCTCTCTCTCTCTCTCTCTCCTTCGTACCCCTTAACGTTTCTCCAACGGTGTTCCACCCCTTTCTATCCTTCTCTGTAGCAGTTCCACCACAGTTCGTCGCCGAAACTCAGCCTCCATATCCAACCGGGTTCTCCTCTATCAACCACTGGAAGGAAAGAGGAGAATCACCACCAACCTCCTCGTCTACCAGTCCAGCGTTATCCCTACGGCATACTCTCTCGTTCGTACATCCAATATTGTAGATATGTTCCACGTACAGTCCTCGTCTTCCTCGACTTTCTCCACCCCCCGGTTCCTTATTTTCTTACTCGTTTCATGCAGGTACAGACGCACGTCAGGATCCAGATCGCGCACCTCCCAAGACCATATATTTTTATACGTATGTGTATGTGGGGCTTGCGATTTTGCATAATGCTACACTCCTCGAGAGACTCCCCGTATAGATATCTACGTATCTCTTCGTTGAAGACGTTTCCGGATTATTGCTCGAACTCAAATTTCAAGACGCGTTCATATTTTACGTATTGTGCCAGCGTTGAAAAAATATTCTGACGATGTTGCAATCAGTATTCCACTTGGCAATTTGTCCTACTTGGACTACGCAATGTTCCACCAGCTTTGAACCGGATATCGGGGAATCCTAAAATGGATAGGATCTTCACCAGCGTGTAGTCGTCCCTAACAGACTGGCAGTACATTCCGCGTTTTTACAATCAGAACTCCATTTGCCGATTCCTTCTATTTGGTCTAGGCAACATTCCACGGGATTTTTGATTGGGTCATCAGCGAAACCTAAATTGGATTTGATTTTAACCACAAGTCATGGCTAATGAACTGAAGGAGTTTTGAAGAAAAGCTAGCGATTAATTCTTCAATTTCGAAAATGCCAAAATCAGCTAAATTTATTACGTCAACCATCGTAAAATTCGAAGCTCCGGAAAGCTTTAGGAATTTCAGTGTAATTCAGGACGGAGTTCAAACTCGAGAAAGTTGGACGGGGCATTGCTCTAGTTTCGTAATGGGAATCAGCCCTCTACCCACCACCGCCTGTCGTGGAACCGTTGAGGGTGGCCGTCTGAAGGTCGCGTCGAGACCTGAATGAGCGAGCAGAGAAGAGAGCACCACTCCTCTCCTCACCGGAGAGCGTGAAGGAAGTTTCGAGGAGACCCGTAGACGCGAGGAAACGAGAAAGAAGAAAGCGGAATTACGTGGCCGCGATCCTCCGGCTGGCTTCCTTGGGGCGAGCGAAAATGCCGGAGAGAAAACGAGAATACACTTTGAATACGAGCGAGAGTGAGACCGACTGGGGTAGGATTCCCCTTATAATTAATGTGTAAGGGTAGGTCGGGGCTCTCACTTTCTCGTAGTAGAGGCTTCGTTCCACGTGCTTTCAGGGGAATGAAATCGCATCAGCTGATTTCCAGAACATACCGGAGCTGGTCGTTCACCTTTTCTGCATATCTCCGCCATTTTGTAGTCTTATATCGGTCTCCATCGACTTATTTGGACATTGCTCGGATCAATCAGGAATTCCATTCGTTTGGGTTTGGTTTTTTCGTTTGCTATACGAAAATCAGTGCTCGGAAGTCATCAAGATCAAAGATATCAGAATCATCAAACATCATTAGAATACACGATCATTGGATCGCTAATTCCATCTGCAATAAAGTCCTTCACAAGTGATCAAGGTCATCAAAAACATCAGAATTATCAAAGATCCTTGGATTCCTGATGAACCATCTTCGGAAAAGTCGTTCACCGATTAAGGGATATCAGAATTAGATATGGTTGTGATTAAAATTCGAAGTTATAAAAAATGAACAACATCGATTCGACATCAAACGATTGTAGACTAAAAAGGATATCATCACTGCCATCACGCAATGGAACTTGTTACCAGGTAGAAAGTGAAACAAGCTCATTATCAGAATCATTTACTATCATCAACATTCAAAGCCGCAAACAAAAAGTACTGAAGATCCCCACATTGATCATCCAAGGTTATCGAATCACTGATACAACATTTGACAAAGTACCGGACGATTCCAAGCTCAATTTCACGAACCCAGTTGTTTGCTAAACTTCTGATATTAGAGGCCTTCATCGTTAGAACCTCAAGTTCAAAAAATCGACAACACCCAGACTAGAAGTTCCTAGAAAATGGTTTTGAAGAACGATCGTGGCAGAAAAATGAAGATACGATAAGCAAGGGTGAAGATGTTGCTCGGGATGAAGTGGAACGAGGCGATACAGGGAATTTCACGTCTGTAACAATGTCGGATAAGAAATGAAGCTCGAGGGGTTGGCGGAGGGTGGTGGGATATTTTGTTCGCCGAGTCAGACTGCGCGGGGGCACAGAGGTTATCGGGAGAGGACTTTCGTGAAGGCGACCAGGCACAATGTACACGAAGGGTGTTTGGGTTGGCGGGCGGTTGGGGGTTGGAGAAAAGCGAGGGTGGAAGGAATTCAGATCACCGGATGCTGCTGTATGCTCCGCGCTAGACACAGCACCGAGAACATACAGAAAGGGGTGGCTTGTCAGGGGGCGTGGGTGGATGTGAATCCCGGGGGTGGAGGGTGCGCCTGGAGGGTGGGTTTTCGCCGGAAGGGAGAAAGAGAGTTGCCGGAACGAGAATGGAATCAATACGCACTGCAGCGTGTGTTTGTGTGCGTCTATGTGTGACTAGGTACTCTTCTTTGCCTCCAACGCATATGAGTAAATCTCCTGTGTTTATATATATGGAGGGATCTTTTCAACCCCCCATATCCATGTTCTTTTTCCTATCAGCCTTTATTACGTTTTTCAGGACTGGTCTTCAACTTCTTCGAACTATTTTTGGCTATGAATAATTTAGATTAATTATTAAATTTAAATAATTTATCTAAATTATTTAAATTTATTCAAATACGCTGGATATTCTGTCGAGAAAATGGGATGCTATTTTCCGGACAGAGAATTTTTATCGTTGCTTGAATGGGGGGAAAATAGATTGCTCGGACAAATTACTTGACGATTGTTCTCGTTGATCCAGCCGAGATTGTGTGGAATCTACGAGCGAATTATCCATCAGGAGAATGTGAGCTTTTGTCCGGATAACGCGGGGGTGGGAGTGGCGGCGGAGGGGGTGCAAAAAAAAATAAAAAAGCGAGTAAAGTTTTTCCAAAGTGTATCCAGGAAATATGGGGGTTGAAATGATTGCCGAAGATGCGAAAGCCTCGTGTGAATTTCTTTCGAAATCCAGTACGCGCTAGGGGTGCAAGGGATATGGATATGACGTTAGCAACGAAACGAAGAGCACTTTCACGAGACTGCGAATTGAGAAGGTTGTGTTTCTTCGGGATTAGGGGAAAGTTCACGAAGCACCGGAGATCTTCGAGTTTCTATGGAGATAAAATTGAAATTTCATATTGTTTCGAATCGATACACTATCAAATACACCCTTAAAATGAACCGAAATTTTTGTTGTCCATTTTTGAAATTTTTGGTGCTTATAAAAAATTCTCGAAATTTTTGCAATTGTTGATGAGCCAATCGTGTATTTGCTCATTGTTGAAAAAAATACGAGACCATGGAATTTAAGGGAATTTTGTAAGTAAAAATATTAACCAATTTTAAATAATTTTTTAAGAATAATTTGACCATCAATTCGAACGAAACTTTTTACAAAGTATCAGTATTACGAATTAATCGTTTAAAGTTCGCAATTTTTTCTTTTTGTAACAAACAGCTGCAACGATATAAAGAAAATATTATTTAAGATATTGGATAATTTATGATTGGATAATTTATTAAAAATGATGTTTTGTCTAAAAAATAATTTATAATACATACCTCTTAAAAAAAAACAAAACTTTAACAAACATGCTTGAATCTTGAACTATGAAATTTTTTAAAAATCATGTTGCTCAGTCCTCTAATGTTCGATATTTTTTCTAAAAAAATATTTACAGTTTATCCCTCTTTTTTAATTCGTTGATTATCGATAAAACGTCACAGTTTCCCTTTTTATTTTTCTTTATCAAAAATACACGTGGATCAAAGATTATATTTTGTAAATCCACACTTTTTATAATTTGTTGGTATTTATAGGACCAATGGGATCAGAGATGTTTCTACCTCGTTAAAGCTTGCGCGAATATTTTTCCAAATTTGGCTACTATTTATTAAAAATATTTTATGAGGATTAGGGGTGGGGGTGGGAATAAAAATGGAATTTACGTCACGTACGTCTCTCGTTTCATATCTTGGCCTTCGCCCTTGTACTTCATCCCTACGCGCGACCCGAAATTTAACACGTACCGTGTCAGAGCTCTGTGTCGTTGATATCCGCGGATTGGCTCGAAGGAAGACACGAAATAGCGAGGGGGTGAAATTCTTTGCTTTATCAATTCTCCGAGAGGGTTGCGCGAGCTAGAATCATCCCCCGAAGCGATCTAGGTGGCTCATGTGTGTATATATATCCGTAGAGACACGTATATCTCTCCCCACCCTTCTCCCTTCAACCCCCCCACCCCCGGCCCTTCTATCCTTCGTGTACTTTTCTATATTCGCTCTAACATCGCGATTGTACACCGGAAGCAAAAACCTTTTGCGAAAGGGAAAAGTTTTTTTTTCTTTTTGGTCCAAATATGGTGGGGTTAAGCGTGGATGATGAAAATCGAGGAGGTGGTAGAAATCGAGGAATTATGGAAGTCGAGGGATGATTTGAAACAAGGGATGATCATAGTTGAGGATATATTTTAACGAAGGGATGTTGAAAATTGAGGATTTACAGGAATTGAAGAATTGGAGGAATTAAGGGATGACGTAAGGTAAGAAATTTTAAAAAATGAAGGTTGAATAAAAATTAAGGGATGATAAAACTGAAGGGGCGAAGTAAATTAAGAAATTTAAAAAATTGAGGATCAACAAAAATTGAGGAATGATAAATTTGAAGGGATGATGTAAATTGAGAAATTTAAAAAATGAAGGCGTAACAAAAATTAAGGGATGACATAAATTAAGAAATTTGAAAAATGGAGGCTTAACAAAAATTAAGGAATTATAATAATGAAGGGATCATTCAAATTCCAGAATGATAAAAATTAAGGGATCATCGAATTCAAATAAAAAAATCAAGGCATAGCAAAAACCAAGGTGTGCCAAAGATCTGGGAGTTGATATAAATCAAGGAATGACGAAAGTCAATAAAAATCACAGAACAACAAGTGTTTAAAAAATAATAAAAAAAAGCACCCTGAAAATGTAGACATGATAAAGCCACGAATCTACAAACGCAATCGCTGATAAAAAAAAGAATCGTCATCAACCCCTGTCACCGAATCTCTATCAATAGCAAAATAAAAAGCTCGGTAGTGAAACCAGCACATTTTATTTCGTTAATAAACCTAACTTCGATCACGTAAGGAAAAGAATCTTTATTTTTTTTCCCTTCTTTTTATTTCTGTTTTTCACGCTTCGCCGAATGGTGGATCATCTCGAATCCCCGATTTCCGATCAGGTCGAAGAATATATAGACCGCCCCCTCGAGGTACGATGACGAGGACTGAGGAAGAAAAAAAATGAAAAAAAAAAAAAATAATAATAATAATAAAAGAACTCCCCTCGGATGTCCTGCCACTGTTGCCTCGACGAGCGGAATATACCGAGAGGCTTGTATCGATACCCGTGTGTACGTGTGCACACGGGGGTGCTATGGGGTTGTCATGACGACAAAACCGAATTCCATAGGCAAGGCGAACGGTAAGAGCACATTGAAAGAGAGAGAAAGATATACAGGAGCCTCGCACACGTCCTTCGTTTCTGATTGGGCGTTATTCCTTCAACCCCCAACCCCCCACCCTCCCACAATCCCTCGATAAGGGTGTGCAAGCTCTTTTCTAAAAGTGAAAGAGAGAGAGAGAGAGAGAGAGAGAGAGAGAAAAAAGGGAGCACACTGTATATATACCTAGATCGAAAATGTCCCCCAGCTCCTCGAGCGTGCATGATCGCGTGCGGGTGGGTGTCTCCTAGGACTCTCGCAGGGGTTCAAGAAAAAAAAAGAAAAAAAAAAGAAAATTTCATTTTGGGGTCACGCGCGTGAGCCCGGTGAGTTATCCTCGAACCTCCAGATCTCATATTTCGTACTCCTCCTGTGTTCGGATTTTTCGATTGTTCGAAAATTGTCAATCGGTTACTTTTGATTATTCGAGTCGGAAATCGATTTTTGGAATTAAAAAAAAAATACATATGGGACGGGATTATGGTGATGGTAAAAAGTGAAATTGTGAACGTATTACTGAAGCTGGTAATTTCCAAGGTCAGTAACTCGGTGTCTCAATCTTTTAATTTTTTTATAACACATATTTTCAAAATTATGGAAAATTGATCATGTTTTTTTTTTTTCGGTGGATAAAAAAATTAAGTCTTTCTATTTTCAACGCGATATTTTTAACTCGCCAATCTATTTTTTCTTATTTTACCACGAAGACGAGTATAATTATCAAAGTCAGTAACTCAATGTATAATTTTTTACATTTATTTATAATAAATATCAAAAATTATAGAAAACTGATTATTTTTCTCGTTGCAAAGAAAAATATGAAAATAAAAATACTCTTTTTATTCCAAACGCGATATTTTTGACTCGGCAATTTATTTATTTTTTTATTTTACCACGAAGACGAGTATATCGGAGGGTAACGAGATAAGAAAATATTTTCAAAGGAGTAACCCAAACAGGTGGAGAAATGATAGGATAATGGTATACACGTGACGTGTACGCTATCAGTTTATTTGTTCAATATCGTTCGAGTAAGCGACATCGAGATCTTCCACATGACGAACCCCTGCCTAGCGATCCTTACGCAAACGACGAGTTAAGTGTTTCCCTCATCCCGTGGTGGGGGTGGACCCGATTCTTGAGGAAACAACGTCAAGCAAAAAAAAGGAAGTTAAAAGGGCGCGGGGCAGGGAGGGGGGGGGATGGGTTCTCGTAATATGCGAAACTGAGAATACATCCGCAACGCGATATCCGAGTCTTCGCTTCTTAGCTTTCTCTCTTTCGCTGACGTTGAAAAAGAGTAGAACGAAAAAAAAAAAAAATGCGGAAAACACTGGAGGGTCTCCTTTTATTAAGGATAGTTCGGACGCAAGTGTTTTCGACTTTTCCACGTGGACAAATTTGTGGAAAATACTTCTTTTTTTTTTTTTAAATAAACGATTTATTTGTATTTTCTTGAAATGATTTTTTTGACGACGAAACGATCGAAAAACAGTAAAAAAAAAGTGGAAAAAATGAAGGGAGGGAAATGAAAAATTAGAGGAAAAGGAAAGGAAAGATTAAAATGTAAAAAGTTGCAAGGGTGTACGTGGAATAAAAGAGATAACTATAATAATAATAATAATGATGAAAAATTTTTATTAAATTGGGTTGAATCTTTACTAGACTCAGAAATGAAAATCCAAAATGAAAATATTGAGTCCAACACGAAAATAGTGGATTTACAAGTTCAAATCGTGTTGTAAAAAAGTTGACTATCTTTTTCCGAAGCTAATAACCACGGTGTCAATGTTTGGTCGCCATTGGACTTCTTTCACTCCACAAGAGTTTCACCATTCGAAAGCTCGTGGGCGAAAACTCATTAATTCTCTTCCCTATATCGGAGAACAGGAGAATTCTCCACAAGCTTTTCTTTATTCACATTTTTGCGCCACGCACCCAAGTTCCATTGGAATTCTACTTGAAAACAGGCAAAGCGTGCCGAGGGACTCGGCACTGTTTGCAACGTTTGCGCGCAAGCCTCGTGCTTTTCTTTCCTGACGGATGCCCACGGTGTCCATTACTCATTCCGTCAACGGGAATCGACAAAGTCTTCGGCGGTGTTCCATACCAACCACGCTCTATATAGAGGGTGAGTCGCGAGGAACGGAACACCCCAATATCCCAGGTGAATTTTAAAATAAAATCGTACCTGAGCTTGAAGTGATCTTCAACTCAGATATGTTGATGACCTTGAAGTCACCTTCATTTAAAAAATATTGATGCCTTCGAAGTGATCTTCAACTAAAAAATGTTGATGACCTTGAAGTGACCTTCAATTGAAAAATGTTGATGACCTTCAAGTGACCATCAACCAAAAATTTTGGTGACCTTGAAATGGCCTTCGATCCAAAAGTAGTTTAGAGAAAAAATCTGTATATTCTTGGCAAAAACATTAAAACGAGACGAAATTTTTATATGTAAGTAACCTTCAAGTGACCTTCGATACGCAAGTATACCTTGCTTGAAATTCATTGGAAGGATGATATATTTCTGTACCGAAGGTCGTTCCAATGTCATCCTATGTTACAAGCTTAAATTCGTTTGGATGCCGTTCATGATATTCAAGCGAAAAAAAAATTCCATAAGGAGAAAAAAATGTTTGATGACCTTGAAAAAATCGAAAAATATGAATTTAAAATAAACGTGTAGCAATTTTGTATTTTTAAACGAAAGAGAGAAATCCAGGGTTTTGTTTATTTGTGATACACCCTGTATATGTGGGATACAGTCCACGTGTGTTTATTTGTCCGGAAGTCCGTTCATAAATCTGGCTGTTTTCGAGTGTCGTCACTGGTTGAGATGGAGGAGTTCGCGCCAGTGAAATATTACAATAAATGGGTGAAAGTGGCGAGGAGGAAGCCAGACGAGTTGAAAAGACGTAGGTAAATCTCTTCGAGAGATATATAAGACGAGATTCCTTTTTGCCGTTGGTCCCGTCATTGGCATTTCACCAGTGATGGATTATGGCTCCTAAAGGCATCTAAAAATGGAACTAGCATCAGTAATTAATAAATGAAGATGAAAATGATTTTAAAAAATAGAAAACTATCAATTAGGATCTGACGCTTGAGTTACACTTTACTGATGAAAGTAAACGTCAACGGAATACTCCATCAACTTTGCGGTCGTTGAAACGTCTTCGAACAAGTCTGGTACCATTGAAAAACATCACTTCCGGTTTTCCATTTTTTTTACCATGTTCTAATACTCCAAACGATACACCAGAAATTCCAATCGTTATTCACAATTTAAAATACTGCAAATAATCATTTTATTATTTTTGAATTATATAGATTGTTTATTATTATTTTGGCTTTTGAAATTGGTTTTGGGAGTTTGTGTTTTGTATTTTCTTGACTTATTATTTACTATGGATATTTATTTTATTACTATTTTTATTGTACTTAGTTTTAGTTGTTTAGTTTTCTTATTAATTATTATTTATATAAATATTATTCCTGCTGTTATCTTTTGTTATTATTTCTTTGTATATTTGGTAAATGTTTGAAAGTGTAACTCCTGTCAGAATCGAGCCAATTTTTTGTGTTTGTTTGAGTTGGTTTGTTCCGTTTCGTTTGTTTGGGTTTGTTTGAAATTAATTACTGGAGCACATTAAGATCTATCATCATCATCATCATCATCATCATCATCATCATCATCGTTACTAGGTACATCAATATCCGGATACCTACATTCTTGCTGTTTACGTTTTCTTTCGGTATGAAAGCACGACGACAATTGGTAACCGGAAGTGTCTAAAAGTACCGGCCATTGTATATCTCATTCTCCTCTCACCGCCTCATCGCCCTCCTCCTCTAAGTGAGACAACAGTCTCGGCAACTCGACGAAACTACCAGAAAGCAAAAAAGAGCCAAACGAAACCTCGTGCAAGTCCTGAGAAAAAATAATAAAAAAGAACTAGGACGAAAAAAAAAAAGAATAAGTGAGCTAGGCAACTGAAACTGAATGCATGGGGAGGGAGGGGGCTGGGGTGGAAAAGAGGTTCCTCCACGAGTTATGTATACTCCAGGCGTGGAACAGTTCTCCAAGAAAGTTTACTGATTACTCATGCGGTCCTCGCCCTCTGCAGATTTAGCCAGATGCAAATCCACTTCTTCAGCAGAGATTTCGGTTGTTCGTATCCTCGATCAAAAGTATTTTATTGTTGTTTTTTTTACCTAAGATTTGGATAGAAAAAAGCCCCAGCAAATAATCATGATTTTTCTAATATTTTTAATGGACAAATTTTCTAGAAAATAATAATGGAGTTCATAGAGTTTTTTTAATGGAAAAACGTTCCACAAAATAATAAATTGATTACGATACTCGAATCGATCTACAATTCAGTGAAATTGACGGCTCGTATTCCCCACAAAAATAAATAAAATAATAAATAATAACAAATTGCATTCTAAATTACCTAATTATTATGTGAACAATTTTAAACTGATATATTTCGATAAATATTAAAAAACGATTATTATATTATAAAAAACGACAGCAACTTTTAAAAAAATTACGAAAAAATTAAAGAAAAAGAAAATAAAGAATAATTCGTTTTTTCTAAATAAATTTTATTTGAATATTAAATTATGTATAACTTCCATCAAGATTTATCAACATTTATAAGTCCTCGAATTCACAAGAATTTTAACAATTTTTGAATACCTATTTAAAACCTTATTTAAAATATGCATCTAGTAATACCTAAAAGTGTGGTTTGAACTCACTCTCGTTTTCCAGCCACGTAGCTCGATTTTTTTTATACCTCTGAGAGAAGTCCTCTCATTCGAGGGTTGGGAAACGAGGATGTTTAAAATGCAGAGAGTAAAGGAGAAAATCGCTAAGTGGAGAGGTGACTGGGTTAGGGTAGGTCGCGTGTTGTTTTTTTTCTTTCATCCCTCACCTTGGAAAGCACCGGCAGCAGTTAAACCAACTTGAAGCCTGCGCCTGTATCTCAGGCATTTACTCCCTCGTCATGTCTTTTTCTACCTCTCAGTTCTTTTGCCACTTCCCAACTTTCTTGGACTTTCGTTCTTCGCGCAATCTTTGATGGCGCCCCAGCCCAGGAAACTTCATAACACCGCATCGTCTTAAAAAAAATCTTTTTTTTTCCCACCATGAAACGTCGATCGTGCTTTGAATGAATTCAGGCCGAATATTTTTCTTATTTTTTAAAAATCAAAACATACTTTATTTAACATTTTAATCGTCGGTATTTTTAGGACCATTTTTTAGACGAAATAAAAATATTTTTATGGAATGTAGAAAATCATTTTATTTTTTATGGACTAGAATTTATAAATAATAAGCCTAGTTTTATAATTAGCGTAGAATAATAATTTACAATTTTGTTATACCTTATAAAAATAAATTAAAAATTGTGGAGGAAAAATATTTTTACCAAACTATGCAGGGAAAGTACATAAAAATGATGGAATTAAAAATGATTTTACTAATAATAACACAAATTATGGTTCCCTAATAGCTGATGATTCATTTTCAATGAGTATTCTAATAAATATTTTATTCATTTTCATTGTATTTATATTTTCCTTTTATCTTGATTGCTTGAATCCTCATTATTTTGAAAATAATTATGGGTGCGAAATAAAAAAATATAATGATCAGAATTTTCTAATAAAAATTCAATTTTATTTCTTAACATTTTTCAATTGAATTAAATCTTTTTTTTTAATTGCCAAATTGCATTAAAATTCAACTTTATTTAAATGATACAATATTAAAATGTCTATCGAAATTTTGAATAAATCAAAAAAATATTCAACTGAAAATACGTTTTGAGATATCGAACGAAAATTTTGGTCGTTTCGATATTTATCGATTGAGCCGGTACGAGGAGAGTTGAATGAATTGTGCAAACGAGAGAGGGCGAGATTCGAAAGTGGAGTAGGTCGAGATGAAAAGTTCGGTGTCAGACGAGACCGCGAGGGGTTCTGGGTTAATTAATTCCAGAACATAAACCCACCCCTATAAACTCGGGAGTGGGTCCCGGCAGACTCGGTAAACCGCGCGGAGCACGATCACCGAGTACCCAGCCAGTGAACCCACCGCTTCGTTCATAAACTATTATCAAGAGCAAGGTCGCGTGCATTTAAACTGTGCCATCGCGGACCCTTTGCCCCCTCCCCCCGACCCTCCGCCATCAGAATCCTCGCCTCGAGCGTTAAAGGGAACTACCGCGAGGCGCATCATCCTCCTTTCAACCGGAAGTTGGCTTCTTCTTTCAAAAATGAACTTCTTCATTTTCAGGGTTTTCTTATCTGTAAAACATTTTTTTATATGTATATTTTTTTCACCTTCAAAATTCTTTAAATTATTTCACCATTTATTTATAAACTGTTCAATGATTAATTTATTATTTATTCTGAAAATTCTATAAACATAGGTTTTATTTTTGTAAACATTTTTATTTTATTTTTCTATTGAATTTTTTAATTCACAGTTTCGTAAATTTTTAAATATATTTTCGTGTTTTTATTAAGTAGAAATTAAGAAAAATTAATTAGTTAATTCGTTTATTCGTACGAATTCATTTACTTTAAAATAATTTTTTGTTATTGCAACGAGTCATAATTATGTTCGTAATTAATTAATTAATTCAGTTATTCATTGATACGAATGAATTCATTTTTAATTATTATAACGGGAAATAATGATATTCTAAATGAACGAATTAATTTATTCGTAAATTTATTCCAATTAATTCATATAAAAAACATTTTTAATGTAAACACGTATAAATCTAAAATAGCGAATAAATAATCGTTCGTAAAATGACTTCGTGATTATTTACGAGTTTGTCGTGTTTTCTCGGGTTCGTTTTATCGTCGCAGAAATCGTTGAAGAATTTCTTGTGGTGAAGTCTAATGGCGTCAAAAATCTGGTTAAATGTGGGCACATAAGGGTGGCCTATACATATGAATCGCGTTCGTTTCATCGTCTTTCCTCCACTTTCTTCTTCGATCCTCCTCTCACGCGACTCACGCTATTTCCCATGTAAATGTATACGGGCATTCATCAGTGGACCATTGTCGCCCAAACCATGAGGGTTCTGTCAGACACGCCTCTGACTCGTCTTCGAGAGCCTTCGAAAACTCCGCGTGCGCCAATAACACGCATCCTCGAATATTTCATCGCGAACCTCAAAATCATAAAATTCGCTTCTTCCGGAAACGCTGCTCGACCATTTCGAATTTTCAAAATGAAACGACAAGGGTAAAAAAGCCGGAACGATGAGAATTGAAAAATTTATCAAAAAGATTTTGAAATTAAAAAACGTGAAATTCAAAAATTTCGAATTGTTAAAATTTATTAACAACTAAGAAAAGGATAATTTTATCAATTTTATTAATCGAATTACATTGACTTTTGTGATAAATATAAATATATTTTAACGATGAATTAATGAGCAATCGTTGCGTTGAATTTTTAGATAATTATTAATTTATTATGACGATGAATTAATCAGCAATCATTACATTGAGTTTTTGAATAATTATTGATTAATTTTAACGATTAATCAAATGACTATCGTTACATCGAGAATTTGTTTAATAAATACCCAATTATAATTATCATCTTATTACAATAAACTGATCCAAAAGTATTCGACTTCCATTATAATCGAAACTGAAAAATCACAATTTTTTCATAATTAATACAATATTAAATCAGCTATTAGCAAATCCATGATACTTCCATTTAGTGCCAACTCCCACATAAACAGAAAGAACATTTCTTTCTCAAAAAAAAAAAAAAAAAAAAAAACAATCAAACCCAAAAAAAAAACCTGCACAAAAATAAAATAAAACTGTTTGAAAAAAACGTTCGAGCGTGTCGCCAAACGCCCACGAATTACAGACCGGAATATTTGATAGCGAACGAAAAAAAAAAAAAAAAAAAAAGAAAAAAAAAAAAAAAAAAAAAAAAAAAAAAAAAAAA
>JAPYZI010001242.1:0-34545 GCA_030523105.1 Ophioninae sp. A BG-2022a
GCAAAGGGGTATGTATGGAAAAATTTGCAAAAATCGATGGTCCAACTTTGAAATTCTGCCAAAAATCGAAAAAACATCGGATTTCAATGATTAAAAAAGCATTTTGAAGAAAAAATCATAACGAAAAGTTTGAGCGCAAAATGGAGTATCAAATCCCAAAGGAAAAGAAGTTATCCATGATTTAGTGAAAAAACTCATATCGCCCAAAAACCGAAAAAAAAATTTTATTTTTAATATTTCTTTTATCGGTCCATTTCGATGTAATTTGATCCCCTGAACACGAATATACCATTCATTTTCCCGAAAACTGAAAATTTCGAGGGAAAAATGTCGAAAAAATATTCCAGAAAAGGTTTCCTCATTTTCCCAGTCTAACTTTGCACTTTCGACAAAAACTAGGACATATTCTACAATCAGCAGAAAATATCCGATTAAATAGACCCTTTCAAGAGGTTAAAAACGGAAAAAAATATTTTTCGACTTTTCCGGAATCTTGAAAATCACGAAATTTCAAAAAACCGTGAATATTACTATATTTTCCTTATTAATTTCGTTGTTTCGATGAAACCGAAAGTTTGATTCGAATTTCAACAAGCGGGAATTTGTTTATGTTCCGTATTGTTAATGTCGTACTTGCGGTACTGTGAGTCTCTCTTTATCTCTTGAACATCGCGAAGAAAGGATTTTTATTGTTGTACACACATATGTGGAGCAACTACCGTAAAACGGTGCTCGTAATCCGTTTCGTACTGTCATGCGTCGCGGAGTTTCGTCCGTTCAGCCGGGCGTGCGTACCAACCGAGACCTCCTGTGAAGTCTCGCGCTACGACGAAAGCTCTTCTTTCTCTTTATTAATCGCTTCGTTTTTCTTTTTACTCATCGACGCGAAGCATGAGGAGAAGCATGAGAAAATGACCTTCCGGTCGAGCGGAATAAGTGCGACCAATCAAAATCCAACCTTTTTGCATTGACTTTACGAACCGATTTTTTTGTGCCTGTTTTTTTAAACGGTATATATTTGGTGACCTTTGAAATTTGTTCTCTGTGGAAAAGCTCGACACGTGGGGTATTCCGAAAAATTGATTCAATGATAAAATCGAGCGGAATTTAAAAAAAACCAGAAATCGGTATGAAAAATGAACATTAAGAATTGTAACCTTTAAATCAGTATCAAAAATCGTTTAAACAAAATAAAAACCGATTTTTTAAAATCCGACCTGAATACGTATCGGTTAGAAAAATCAGTACCGAAATTCGTTTAGCGAAAAACGCCATAAAAAATCATTTAGACAAAATCGGCACTAAAAATTGTTCAGAAAAAAAAAACGGTAAAAAATTTCAAAAATCATTCAGAAAAAATCAGCGTCTTTGGAAAAAAACAGCATAAAAAATTGGTATCAGAAAAATCGGCATTAAAAATCGTTTATAAAGAATCAGCATCAAAATTCGTTTAGAAGAAATCGGTAAAAAATCGATTTTAAAAAATCATTCGAAAATAATCGGCACTAAAAATCAATTAGAAAAAATCAGCACAAAAATTCAATTGAAAAGAATCGGCACAAAAAATCAATTTAAAAAAATCGGTACGAAAAATCGTTAAGAAAAATATATTTTTTTTTTTCAATCGGTTGAAAAAAAAAGATCGGGACGACGTGAATATAGATTAAATAATGGGTTAGAAGACTTACAGTGAATATCCAGTCGAGACTCCGCGATAGCCGGTAACGGGCTAGTCGCGTGTAGACTGAGGCATCTGATCGGTAATCCGTGATTCTCTCTATTGCCACGAATCCTCAGGAGGCTATGGGCCGCCCAAGTTTTCGGATTGTCAACTTCGGTCGCGTTGGTTTGCTCTCTCAGAGGTTCAACCTCATCGCCACCAATAAACCTGCAAATTCGTTCGTGTTTACAAAATTTTCAAAAATGTTCGATCAACATGAATCTTCAGAACCGAGAGTGAGAAAACGGGTGGATCCGATTTGTACTTTTGTTACTTTCATCGCTTAATATTCGAAGTTAATCGAGCGTTTCGCGTCGTTGAACTTTCGTTATTTGCATTTTTTCATGGCCGAGATACGATACGCGTAGGTTATACGTTGCCCCTGTGTGTACTCTTTTGCCTGGATTTAGAACACAAATAATAAGGAGCGGCTATCTTCGCCAGAGCATGAAACGGAAAAGAGCGTCGTTCTTACAGACACGTCCCCTTTTCTTCTCGGAGCTGCGTTGTTGCAAACCTGGATGAACCAGCAAGGGACACTCCGCGTTACGGATTCTTGAACTCTCCTAGAGTTTTATCAAAAAGCTTTACGTTTATGTACACACAGAGAAATTAATCATATTCTCAACAGCACTTTTTATTAGCTTTCACCTGCGACTCCGTGAATTACGAAACTCTCGTCAATTGGTTTTTCGTATAAACACAACGAAATTTGTGCTTTAACTACTGATTTTATTTTTAATTGATTTTTAAAAATCGGTTTTAATAGACATTTTTTTAATCAATTTTTGAAAATCTACTTTGTAAAACCTTCTTTTTAATGAATTTTTTTAACTATCCAGCTGTAAAATTCACTTTTCAAATTTTGTGCCGAAAAAAAAATGTATATTTTCATTCAGATCAATATTGAAAATAACGAAAATAATAAATCCACGAGTCATGTAAATTTATAACTCTATGATTCTTCTAAATTATTGCAAACTTTTAATAATATATCTTTAAATAAAATCTTATTTTCACATATGTATCTTTAAATTTACAAAAACTTAATCAATTTTGTCGATTTATTAATCGAAAAATTTATAAAGTTTTCATAAATGTATATTTACACAAATTTATTTTTAAAGTAAATATGAATAAATCGATAAATTTTTTGGTTTACTACCTGTTGTACACGCGTACAATTTTTACTTCCTCTGTGTTCAGAAAACCTCGAGCAGAAATAAGCGCGTTTCCACGATCGTACGTTACGAAATAATCTTACGGTTTGATGAATACGAATTCGCGTTTGCAGTGTTTCATCTCAAAGTACCGCAACAGTCAAGACGATATGAATTTTGCAGGTTAACAAAACGTCAGAAGATAATTTTATATATCCCTCTCCCCCTCCACAATTCCCCATTATCCCTATAATTTACAAGAGAAAAAAAAAACTTTCGTTTGCTCTTTTTTTCGTCTCATCGAGGTTGTTCCTGGGATATTCACATTGGTACGCTCGTCGAGTTCAAAACGCTTTTTTTTTCATTCTTTTCAACGGTCGTTACAAGTACGATCGCATTGGGGGAGAAAAGGATAATGAGGATTTTCCGAAGGTAAAACATGCTCAGGGACTTCCGGAAATTCCGTGCGCATGCGTTGAAAAAAAAAAAACGAAACAAAATGGAGGGAGAAAATAAAGGGAGATATTTATCTCGACGTGTCGACGGAGGGGGCCAAGCCCCCGCACACTTTTGGAATTTACAAACCGCGGAGTGTCTACCCTACCATTTGATTACTGCAGGAGGATTTCCGTATCTTGATACACAGGATATCGTGACTTCCTGACCCTCCCTCAATGTAAGGGCCCCCGAAAGACCGGTACCACCGTACTCCAAACGTGGTTTCCTCGGCTTTACTGAAATTCATAAACGACCAATCAGATAAAAGCGTGGGGTCGTAGCTTCGCCGCGTTCGAATGCGACGAAATATTTTTATCGATTAGGTATCATAAATTTTTCATTTTTATCGAAATGAAATTAATTAAAACGTCACGTTGCAAAATTATTTATCGTGGTTTTGCACATCGATGATTCGCGGTTCAGTAAATATTTCGACTGTTTTCATTTGCACTGAAGACAGTTTTAAATAATTACAAAATCAATATGATATATTGAAAAAGTTTGAAAATATTGAAACATTGAAATAGGTCTGAAAGAAATTTTGAATATATTAAATACTCAAAATCATGTAAAAAGAATATTGGAAAATATTTTAAAAATCAAAATTGTGTTGAACCGAAATTTGAAATCATGAAAAGATCGAAATCATGGCGAAAGAAATATTAAAATTATGAAAACATCGAAAATGTGTTGACAAAAATGTTGGGTATGTACAAAATTTATTTTTTTTGGGTCCCACTTTTTTTTGGGTTCCAACAAACGTTAATTTCGTATGAAAACCCACGTTATTCTTTTCTAATTACCGTTTTTCACAATTATTATTCTTACAAACAAACGGGAATGGATTGACTGAAATGAATACTGATTTTTCAATCGCTGGATATTTAGAGAAAGACGATATATTTCGGCAATTTATTTTTTACTCAAAACGTTTGGATTCCCAAAAGGAAAGAAAAACATTCGCGATTTTCCCCCTAAAGGATTTATTTTCCGAAATCGCTGAAATTCACTATTCTTGATTCCCAACAAAAACAGGTAATTACGAAGATTCGTGGATTTAATTTTGAAAAGGAACGTATTTAATAGAAATATGGTTCCGGCATTTAATTTTACGTTTTAATGAAAATAATGCTCTTCGAGTCAAGAAAAAACGGTCTCACCCCTGACGAGTAGTCTTGAAGGTAGCGAAGTGAGAGCGTCTTGTCTCGTAAAGTCGCCAGATGTCACTTGGCACTCCCAAAAACCGTCGTCGAAATCCAGCGAGGCTCGTTTAATAAGAAGGGTGCAATCGCTGTCGCGATCGCCACTGGTGGCCCACTCGTACTTTTCCGGATGCATACCGACCGGTTTTCGATCTTTTTGCCATATGCATTGGCCCCGTTTGTCGAGAACTTTGCACCGAAGTTTCGCATCTTCGCCGCTCGAGATTTCCTGATATATCGGCGGAGTCTCCGCGAATCGTTGCTCGCCGATGCATCCGCGGCCAATCGCGAGAATCGTGAAGATAAAAAATAATGGAAAATTTCGAGTCATTTTTGTCGTCTCGTTCAAGTTACTGTTTTTCAACGGTCAAAGATTTTTCGATTTGTTTTTCGTTCCAATCGTGATCTGTCGACATCCACGATAAAGGTAGTAATACTAGGAGATTGATTAGTCAACAGTATATCTATAATTTTTTGAATCTGAAAATAGAAAAATATAATACATTTAAGCATAATAACATTTATCATGAGGATATAATTATTCGAGAAGTATTGATAATAAACGTGTTCATTTATTATTATCAAAAATGAAGTATTAAAATAGCAATCAGCTTGACTCGAGTGGTTTTACCGACCGCCATTTTGTAAAGCTGTTCCCGAATAAATAACGGACGTCATTTGTTTAACAAAAGTGTACATTCGTGTAGTGGCTGTGTGTCGACCAGCAAAGGCAAAAATTAATCCCTTCGATAGATAATATCTGCTTGAAACGTCCGGTAGCCTAAATTTTTTATGAAACAGATATCATCGCGATAGTTTTGTTGATTCTTTCCGCCTTTTTACATTATTTGTATCTAACCTCAAACTATTAATATTTCCATCGTATTCGATCTATACGTATTCCCCAAATGCTGTGTGTTAAATGCATTGATTGCATAAATTAACTACTGTCGTATTTCCTCGTTAAGGTATGCTGAATATTCGTGGACGTAATTCCGAGTTGCTATATTACAGTGTACAAAAAAATCAATTTTTTTTCTAATGTGGAAGTTCATGCACGTACCTTAAGTGAAAGCCCCATTTGCCCTTCGAGTCTTCGATATCAACGATTTTTTTCGGTAAGTTTTCAACATCGTTATTGACGTAGCGCTCTGCCCATTTCGGACGCTCTTATGACCGGTGGAAGCCACGTGAATAAAGGGCACGAGAATTCACTGTTTACACTTTGTCAAAACGGGTAATAAGAGCGCGTCGTTTCCCAAACTTTGTCCAGAGTGTTCGATCCACGATCTCGGCACGTTGTTATCGGCGACACCACGCGCAAACTGTCCGAACCGCGAAATCAAAACAAAAACGTTATTGGCGCGTCAAGCGACACAACAAACACAAATCGCGTGTTTACTCTTCGCTGCACCCTCCAACCGGACTGTACTCGTTCGCTTGTCACACTCCATCCTAGTTCAATCTTCGCTCGGTTTCGCTTAGCCCCTCCCCCTCTCACTCTTCACTCAGAATTGCACAAACGAGCCGGCGGTTGGTGATGAAATTTTCGGTGGTTTCGTGGAGAGTTTTCGAGGCTGTTTGGGTTTGTTTGGGTTCGAGGTTAGATACGTGATGGGAATGTAAGTCGCGTGGTCAGAGGCAGAACGCGAACTGAGTCTACGAAAGCGCCTACGCTTCGAAGCGGAAGACAACACGGGGCCCCCGAACGTGGCGCGAACGCACGCGTGCGTATCCAACCCTGTCTCCTCTCTCTCCTGTTGCTCGTGTATTCTTATTATTCGAGGGCGTTATCATTATTCCATGCTACGCTAACTTTTCCTACCCACATTTCGTTCCATATTATTCCCCCTGCGCTCTTATGTGTATATTTATGCATCCGCGTAACGCAGTTCTCATCATTCGAATGGCGGAGCACTACTGGTCGAGTCTTTGATAACTCGAGATGCGAAGAACGAGTGAGAAGCGACTTCCACGGCTCTTGCAATTTGTTGAGCATCGTACCTGTGGAACCCGCGCATACATTAAAATTCCGTCGGTCTCTCATTTTTTATGACCCTCCATATTGAAAATCGCAGATTCCCAGGCCTCCGACATATATTACATAGACGAGTGATAGAAGGTCAATGGCCCGTGAATCACCGTCAGACATAATCGCACGCGACAGGACTAACTCCCACGATTAGAAATCATCAATGTTTCTCGTACGAAGATTTGAGCTCGTTTGGGCTTGCGTCCGTGGCTTTCTCGGATATTTCGGAGAATGTCATTTTTCCGATTGGAAAAACTTGACTTTTGATAGATATAGATGCTGATATCTGTAGATTTTTGCAGTGGTGCATCTTCACTTAGGTGGAACGGTGGTTCGTCTTAGCGTGCATAATTTTACGCGAGACAATCGACTTCCGGTTCGCCGGACTGTACTTGTACTGTGTTTGTACTTTCAATTTGCCTGACTTGCGCAATCGTCGCCACGTTTTTGAAATTCAATTCGTTATCGTTTTTCTCCACTGCTGATTGAAGTTCGTCGCGAGTCGATATTAAATGTGCACAAAAATGGAAAGGAACGAGCACCACAGTTATAGAATTCGTAATATTCGCGATATTGAAGAGTGCAAAATTTCGCCACTAGAGGTGCGTCAGATCAGGTCATATTGGATGTTGGCATCCATATTGTTTCGTGATCAATCAATGTTGGGTGGATCCAATCAAATTGGAAGGTGTATTGCGCCTATGAGTTCTGTCCAGTTGCATCCCGAAGATACATTGACGTCAAACACGTTCCATAAGAAAAAGAACAACTGAAAATGAAATATTTATGATAAAAATGCGAAAAATATCCATATTTTCTTAAAGATAATTTAAAGATTAAAACCATTCTCGATATCTGGGAGTTATCTACAAGTTCATAACTTATGAGTTAACGAGTCCAATAGTTATCGTTTTCAATAGATGTTAACCTGAAAGTAACCTTCGGCCCGTCATGTAGTACTCATTCAATCGACGTTATGAAATGGAATTTATTTATTTATATTTCATTTATTATATTTCTATATTTTATATTTATTATATTATTATATTTATTTATATTTTATTCATTATGTATTTATTTATTAATGGAATTCATTTCCTTTAGAATTTATATCGAAATAAGGGAGCATTTTTAAAGCTCTGCTCATCGATAGATCACCAACAATTGCGCTCCGAATCAGCTGTCAAATAAACGAAAAGAATGTACGTGCACTTCGGTTCATATCGATAACAGCGCCATCCCGACGAGAATTCCCGTTTCGATCACATTCTTCGGACGCATAGAAACAGACGGAATTCGGATCGTGTGCATGCGAGATACGCGACTCCAGCGGAGGTTCGAGGTGACGTACTCGACAAACGGCTGACTTCAGCGCTGTTGTGTACAAATGGCGACCATGGCGACGTTTCGACGAAAGTGACATTCTTGTGATTCGAATGTGTGTCCGAGAAGCACACGTTTAAAAAAAACGTAATAAATAAGTGTTGTCCTGTAAATATTCAATTAGAACATTTATCGAGAGTTATTCGAGACGCGTCGTGAGCGTGAAATTAAGGGAATAATGGCGGTAAACGCGAACGTATTGTCGAGTGACATTAGCCGACGTAATCCACAGGACGAGTACGAACTCATACAGAGGATAGGAAGTGGAACTTACGGAGATGTTTACAAGGTATTTATTATTGTTAATCGGACGTTTCTTGTTGGCGAATAAAAATGCAGTCGACGCGATGAGACTTTTCGCGACGATCGATTAGAATATAATTTTCGTGTTCGACAGGCGAAGAGGCTGTCCATGAATGATCTTGCGGCTATCAAGGTTATCAAACTCGAACCAGGTGAGTCGAATTCACCAACCTGAAAAAACAATCTCCTACCCGCATTTTTGTTGTTTTCATCTTTTTGCGAATCTTCTCAATCTCTTGGTCGTTACAGGTGTTGTAAAGTCAGCCTTTTGTTTCGCTAATGAAAAGCTATTTTTTTTCCATCACAGGTGACGATTTCGCCATAATTCAGCAAGAAATTCTCATGATGAAAGATTGCAGACATCCCAACATTATCGCTTACTATGGCAGTTATCTGCGACGAGATAAGCTCTGGATTTGCATGGAGTATTGCGGCGGAGGCTCGTTGCAGGATATCTATCACAGTGAGTTTTTATCCTCTAGCTCGTAATCTCTACAACTTTTTTGATAATATCATAGTGGAAACACTTGCTAGGGATCGATATCTACTTTGCTACAGTGCCTATATCATTATATCGGAGCAAACTCTGAAGGTTTATGAAAATATGGAAAATAGATTTTCATTAATGTAATTATGTTGCCTTTTTAATAGCAGATGTTCTACCGATAAATATTGAAACATACAAACCTCTTTTAGGCATCTGTACATTTTAACCCAACACAATCTATGATGACTGAAATACTGTTTTTTAAACTTCCGTATTCATTCTTCTGGAGAACTTCATGTTGGTTATACTGAATTGATTGAACCGAATCTTCGACAAAAAATTTGTGATAAAACTATCTCTCTGATATGGATAAAGTATTATTAAACATGCGTTAAACAGTGTCGAATATGTATTAAGAATCAATCGATAGAAAACGATTGACAATATGTTGAAAAACTGCTAAAGAAATCTGATTAAAAAATCATAATTCTGTCAACTTTTCATGTTATCAATTTGGAAATGGTACTCCTGGGATATGGACTATTTCTCAGACTTTAAGAGAAAAAATAGTAGTTAAGCGTGGCGACTACAATTCTTTTCAAACTGTCCGGTATTGGACTTAATTTATCCAGCATGATTGCGGAGAATTTTAATAATTTGTATAGAATTAATTTATATTCTTTCAGGCATATGCAAACTTCATCATCATGCAAATCCAAAAAACTCAGATACTATCAATAATACTTGAACAGAAATTTCCCAAGCTTCATGATATCAGTATTAAAAATAAAACATAGCAAAGTCCATGTAACTTGTTATTGTTTCTCACGAAATTTATCAATGGACCATAAAAATCCGCATTACATTAATCCACCTAAATAGAACCATGAGTAACTTTACGCGATACTCCCTCATCACAAGCAAGGTTTTTCACTTTTAATATACCATCAAAACTGAAAACATTGAAATCCAGAGTAAATACGTTTTTTACAAGTATTTTGTGCAAAGTTCATCGCCATTGTACTCTCGCACGTGCTTTGTGCCTTTAGTTACGGGTCCACTGACGGAGATTCAGATAGCCTTTGTGTGCCGTGAAACGCTCCTGGGTCTGGCGTACCTGCATGGCATGGGGAAAATGCACAGGGACATCAAAGGGGCCAACATACTGTTGACTGAGGGCGGTGATGTGAAACTTGCGGACTTTGGTGTATCGGCGCAAATCACTGCTACGATAAACAAGCGAAAGAGCTTCATCGGTACTCCGTACTGGATGGCACCCGAGGTAAAAGAACGCAAAGTAACGCACAGTGTTTCTCTTTCGTTTTGAAAAGGCATTGGTGTAAGCAAGATAAAAATAAAAAGTTTTACACCACGATCATTCTCAGTATGATGTTTCAGTTTGAGATCGTTGGTCTGTTTTGTTTGTTGAACGGTCCCATTTCGTGATCAGGTCGCAGCCGTTGAGAGGAAAGGAGGTTACAACCAGTTGTGCGACATCTGGGCCTGCGGAATAACAGCGATAGAGCTGGCGGAGCTTCAGCCCCCGATGTTCGATTTGCATCCTATGAGGGTGTTGTTTCTGATGTCAAAATCAGGCTTCAAACCTCCCACGCTGAAGGATCGCGACAAATGGAGTCCGACGTTTCACAATTTCGTCAAAGTTTCGCTCACCAAGAATCCCAAAAAGCGACCAACGGCGGAAAAATTGTTGCAGGTGCGAACTCTGAAAAATCAATGTTTTTTTTTTGTTTTCGATCAGCGATTTCCGTATTTATTAATGTCTGTTTTCAGCACGCTTTCTTTCAAGCGGAAATGAACAAGAGATTAGCGTTGGAGTTGTTGCAAAAGGTCTCAAATCCGAGTCACATGTTCACGGAATTGGAGGCGGACGAGGACGGAGCAGTGCCAAATGTACCTCACAGAATAGCCTCGAGACACACAGCGAGGTCCAGACCAAAGAGTCCCACGTCACAACTAGACACCGACGGTAGGCTCCCTTCATCCCCCCCTCTCTCTCCCTGCGTACCAATTGATTATAATTCACATTATCTCTCCCGTGTCATTCGGAATCAGCTCACACTCCCGCCCGTGCGACGCGTTCTCCTCTTATCGAAATAACAATACGTTTTCTCCAGATCAAATAAATCTCGACGACGGGACGTTACAAAGAGACTCGATGAGCCCACCGGTCGACGGTAATCCGGCTTGGGACATAATGGATATCATGAATAACGTTAAGGTGAGCCTCCTATTATTCAATTAAATTTTACCGAATTAAATTTACGGGATAAAATAAAAAGCACCCATTTTCGAAGATCTCAACAGTACGATTTTTTCTATATATAAAAAACAAACTCCTGACTGACGGGTTAATTAACGTCCCGTCTGAATTGTTAAAAATAGAAACGTACATTTTTAAATCCCTGCTAAGACGTAGGCACGATTTAAGGATTGTTAGAATTCCACTTTTTAAAGGGGTGACATTAGAGATGTGTTACAATCCTTCGATTCTTAAGCTAAGTCCATGAAAATTGGACTTTTCATTGGAAATTCGGAGTGCAACGTTTCAGCGTTTTTGAAAAATCTTCAAGAGGTTAAAATCCCAAGCGCCTTCAGCTATAAAAGTACCGTTGTGTTTTTAAGTATACAATAATTGAAATTGTTGTCCAGTTTATCAGCTTATGGGTATACAAAGACCGATGTTTTAAAAACATATAAATTAATTGAAATTGTTGATCTGCTTATCAGCGATAAATTCGTAATGACGTATTTACAGCCGTTAAAAAAAGTTGCATTTCAGCAATAATTTTCCGTTCCGCGCGGACATTGCACATTAATTTGCACATAAATTTTCTGTTTCGTCACGCAGACTGTCCATAACTGTGATGCACATCCCGACTGTGGAATGGGTAGCGCTTTCGAAAGCGTACAAGAAAAGTAAGTATCACCAATTATCGCCGGAGGAAAAAAAACGCGTATATAAAAATCGAACGATATATCGAGGTTATCCGTAAATCGAAAAAAAAAACATCCGCGGTAACGGTCGCGCGATAGTTGTGGAGACGATGCTTTTTGCCATTTGCCGTTTTCCACTAATACTCGCTTGTTTTGTTTTCGTATCAGCTTCGAGGCAATATTAACGCAGCGTCTCGGAAACGCCTCGCGCAATTTTTTTTCCCAATATACGAGTGCAACGGACGAGTGCTCCGACGAAACGCGGCGGTTGAAAAAAAAAACGGACTGATCCAGTTCCGCGAAGCTCACGAGCGCGCTCGTTGTTCCGTTTTCCCTCGCTGATCTTACCGATATTTTTATCATTCGCATGATGATCGCAGACTTTTGAAGAAAATTATTACGATGCGATTGTGGCGGCGAGCGATCTCACGTTACTTCCGTTTTTCGTTTCAACGATATTTTAATGATGTTTTAACCTGCCAAAAGACTTTTGGATTTTAAAAAGGAAGAAACTTGGCATGAAACTTCGTGTGGGTTTCAAATATTCGTTTAAATTTGATGGCAATTATGCCGAAGGAGCCAATTTTGGCGAAAAAATTTTTCACATAGCATTTACAAATATTACATAGCTTTTTTTAAATTTTGTGATGCGTTATTTTCTGCTTTTTTTTAATGAATTTTCATAGGTTTGTATCATAAATATTTCAACCGAATCCTCCGAAACTTCGTTTTGAACGTTTTTGAGCAAAAAATGGATTTCAGAGCATAGATCGGGTCGCCAGAATCGCCATCGGCAAACATTCTTTTTCAACGTCTCATTTCGTTCATCAATGTTGTCGTGACATCGTCATTCGTAGATATAATTTTATAACTCGTTCGTCGAAACGTGCTTGAATTTAGTTTACGTGTCGATCGTAAAGTAGTTGAAGAGATAAAAAAAAAACATATGTCATAGTTTCGTTTGCGAACTTCGTGAAAATGGAGTTACATCTTGGCATGAGCGTACTCTTGCACAGATCTCGTTGTTGCATTTAATTTGCATCTGGCGCGTAATTTCACAGCGAAAAAAAGCTACCCCAGTAAGCGATGTACAGATTTTCGTTTTGGTTGCATTTTTTATTTACTTCATCAGCGTTTTATTTCGTCAGCGTTGTTTTTATTTTTGGTAATTGTAAAAAGAGATAAAAATAGTTTATTTTTACATGAGTAACGTTGGATCTAACGTTACGGGGGACAGTAGAATGTCCCGTCGAAGCAAAACCGGCACCGAGATATTCCATATGAGTCTAAGGTAATTCGGGGATATCTCCTTTTTTCCCATTTTCATTTCTCTTCATAGTTTGGAAATTTTCGCTTGGTATGCGACTCACCCTTATACAATAACACCGAAAATACTTTTAATAGAAAAGTTTGACGGTTATCTATTTTACCAATTGGCCCGAAAAATAATTCAATTTTTTCAATTTTTTTTACGTGCAAAATAACGTTGATGTTTGCGATGGACATTAATGTTGATTAACTTTTAAACTGATACCACAAAAAGATTTTTTTCGTTTTTTTTTAAATTCAAAACTGGTGATTCATAAAATAAAAGTGTTCTTCTGAAATTTTTAATGCTCATAAATTGTGCAATAGTTGGAAAATTTTAAAGAACGTTGACGACACACGCGGAACGTTTTTTTTTTCATTCGTATCAGCTTCGATAGCTTTTTCTTTTCCGTTGACATGTAAAAAGAAAGAGCAATTAAGATTTTGCATGGTAGACGCATTCAGTAGTACGTCGCATGAATAATGTAAAAAAAAGAAACGCGCGATCAATATCTCGTTCTGTCAAACACTGTAAGTACAGTTTTACGTTCGTCCCGTCCTGTCACTTTCTCGGATCGCAAACATTTTTCCAATTTAGAGATTTCTTCGTGCCGTACGTTCAATAAATATTTAAAAATGTATAAACTCACACCCGCTCCTCGCCACGGTGGAAGATTGCCGAGTCAACTGTATTTTACAATCTCGCAATTGCAAACGCAATTGATTAATTATATCTAACGATTTTTTTTCGAATCATGGGGAAGCTTTACTCTCAACGTTCGTGTCAAATTTCATGTCGAAGTATTTTTTTTTTTTTCGTCATCTTATTGACTCTTCAGCGAAAAAAACAAAAGTCATTTTGAGATCATTCATCGTGTTTTCGTTTTTTTTTATTACTTTCGTTTTCCTCGAGTTTAATGGCATTTAAAAAAAATGAAGGTTTAAAAATGAACAGAGGGTTGACTTTCTTGGTAAATTAGTTTATGATGATTTTTTGAACATTACACAGTTCGATAAATTAATAAAAAGTTTATTAATTCATTATGAAAATAGCAACAACAAAAATGTTCGTCTAATTTTTCGGAAAAATCACTAAAGTAAATAATTACTCTTACCTGGAAGACTAATGGGGACATTTTTTGAAAACTTTGGAAAATCTCACGAATCCATTTATTTCCATGCGAACGATTTTTCCAATCACGCGTACTAAAAATTACTGTCTTTCGTCGTTTACGCTTTCCATTTTTATTAATCTCCGTTACCAGGACGAAAACAAATTAAATTAAGGGGGATCAACAAAAAGCGTTGGGAGAAAAGTTCGCCCAACTTTTGATTTTACCGCTGCTAATATTATTCACTACTACAATCCGTATAATCATTGTCGTTTGTGTATGATTATTTTCTATTTTTTAATTTTTAATCGCCAAACAATTTTTATTTTCTTCGATAATTTTTGTAATATCAACAATTTCTCCCAACAGGAGTCTATTGCAGTACATTGATGAGGAGTTGTTGCTAAGGTATTGGCAGGTAACCTTTTCCCTTGCACCTTGCACTTACGCTTCCCTCTGAAGAGAAAATTCGTATTTTCATGCGTAGTTGGATAGGCAACGCCAACTTTTCATACACTCGCTCACCGGCTCGTACGTCCGTTGCTCCTAACCGTATTGGCTTTTTCGTTTCTCGCATGATCCACATCTCTTTTTTTTTGTTTCCTTGCTCTTTTCATTCGTTAGCTTGCACCGTGTCGCAAATCGCAAAACGATATTTGGTAATCGGTGAATGGGAAATTGGTAACCGACTACGACCCTATAGGGAATTTCCGAGCTAATACGAACGAATGAATTCGTGCGTATCGAATGACAATTAGCAGATCCAAAGGCAAACTGCATTGCGTCGACAGCTGTGAAAAAACTTCATTTTCTTCCTCCCCTCGCCCCCCACCCTTTTCTGCTCTTGCTGTTGAAACGAAATTAACTTTATCCTCAGGAGCCCGTTCTTATCGCTTTTTCGGCAAATCGGCTGTTATCTTGACGATTGATCGCTTCGCAAAAAAAAAATCTTCTATTTTCGGCTCGGTAACTTTGAATCCTTCGAAAGCTATGTACATTTTAGAGTTTCTGATGTTTTGGTTTTGTTTTAATATTTCGATTCAACGATTTCTTTGATTAAACGATATTTTTTCGTATTTTTAATGTTTCAGTTTTATTTTTCGAGAATTGTCGAAGTTCGTTGTTGTTGGTTTTATTTTTTTTTTTTTGTTTTTGTTTCGAATTGATAATTAATTGGTTATAATCGCTTGGTTTGATAACGACGAACGGTTCGAGAATTATTCAATCGAACGTAATGTTTTCTCTGTTTTTTTATAATCCTCCGAAATTGTAAATCCTGTAGTTCGTACGTGACGATAGTTTTATGTGTGCAGGCGAAATGCACTGTCGATCGTCGACGGGCATTGCGACCAGCTATACTCCCTGCAGTAAGTAAACGTCAACGAAGAAAATAAATAAACCGAGAAAACGAAGAGGCGGATTTTGTGAATATTTTGCACCCTGGTATCTTCAGTTTCGCTTGTTGAATCTTTCTCTATCTCTCTTTCTCTCTCTCTCTCTCTTTCTCTCTGTCTCTGTTTAGTTCTTATCCACAATTTTCATCTTTTTAATTATTATTTGGGTCTTATCAAACTGCAAATTCCTGTAATTGCAAAAATGAGGTCAATAGAATCAAGCACTGTAGACACAATTTCTTGTTTCTCGTTATCGCTTTGCCTCATCCAATACTCGACTAACGGCTGTCATTTTGGGTTTCACCTGGACTAACTAACAAATTATTTTTGAACCTTCACGTGACTTTTGAAAGCGTCTGGAAGCTCTAAAAATCCGGGGCACCTCGAAACGTTTCAGGAATATGGGAAAGTGTGCGATTTGATTGAAATTTGGCTATTTGGTACGACAATTTCACAATTTTTCGAAACCAATTTACGATGAAATTGAATTTATAAAATTCAATTTAATTGCGTGCACTTGAAAGTTGACGGTATGAAAAGTCGTTAATTATGGACTGAAAAAGATTCTCGGATTTTTCCAGGCATCGTTTGGAATCGAAATTTGCGAAAAATTTGACAGCTTGAATTTTCCAAAATTTACGCCGTGATAATTTGAAAAGACAAATCAAATGGAAAAGTTTGCTAGAGCGGCGGAAAAGTGTTTCACTCTCTGTCTTTCGCTCTCTGAACTAATTTATTGTTTTTTTATTGGTATTGGTCGTTTTTTGTGAATATCACTCGCGAAATATAGTTTCGATATTATTCTTTTCAATACGTAATACTTTAGGATTTTGCAAAATGCCAACATAATTGAATTCAGAAAAAAGTTTGGAAAAACGTTCGCAAAAGACGACAAACGGGAGGAAGCGTGAATCTAGCACAATTTTGGATAATTTTTTACGAATATTAAATTGCAAAATTAGGATGAAATTTTGAAAATTCAATTTTTTTATTGAAAATTGATATACAAAAATTCAAGTTTTTTGTTTTGAAAATTTATATTAAATAATTCAATGTTTTTTTGAAAACTGACATTTAAAAATTCACGCATATCTGCCTTCTATTTTTTTTCCAATTTTTATCAACAATTCAAACGTAGTTTTTTTTAATACTTCGATACTAATTTTGTGAGTGATAAGAATTCAAAAATAAAAGTACGCAAGCCTAACAATTCACGGCGCACAAATTTGAAAACTATTTTTATCGAACTTTTTTAAAATCTATATCTCATTTCCGTTCTTCCTCTCTCTCTATCTCTCTCTCTCTCTGTCTCTCCGTTTCACGGCGTACCCTAATTGTAACTCTTCAGGAATGTATTTCGGAGTAACTAAAAAAAACATGGCTATCCGTGTCTTATAAAAAAATTCATTGTGTGGTTAGAACGGGTCAATAAAGGAACGTTTTCTTTTTCAGGGCGACTTTGCCTCTCGGGGAATCTTCGAACGATTGCGAAGTACATCGGGGCTATTACTCGAGCCTCACCGGTAAGTAAAGGAAACCAATGAGGCAAAAAAATGTGAAATTGTACAAAAACATACCACTCTCCCGACGATAGAATTTCGAGCACATTTAATCATTTTTTCCACGTGTACGCGTGTTTGAGTGCGTGTGCGTGAATTCCGGAGGAAACACTTCTAGGAAGCTTTGTACAGGTAGCACGAATATAGAAGATAACATTTTTATGATTACGCGATCAATGATCCAATCATTCCCAATCGAGTCACATTTTTTATTTATTGCACGTCCGAAAAGCGTTTGTTATCAATTCAACCTTAGTCAACAGTAGTTCCGAAAAAAATTAATCATTTATTCTTATTTGTACTTTTTTTCAAATTTTTCTGTTTAAAAATGTTTTTCGTACTCTTTACCGAATTTTCTGTTTTTTTTTTCTTCAAATTCTTTTTTCACTATATTTTAGCTAATAGATAAAAAGGCTCATATAGTGCACGCAATAGTTACCATTCTGTAGATTCGATACATTTCGAAGTTCTAAAATTTCGGAAAAATCGATTTCTTTTTTCCCCCCAAATCGATTGTTCCGTGAAAAAGTTTATTTATTTATATTTGTTTTTTTTTATTATTTTCGGAGGATATAAATGTCGGTGAATTTGGCGAGGAGGAATGAGGCGAAAAAGAAAGAATCAAAGCGCACAAGATAATAGTTGTAACGAGTAGGTTGGGTGTAATAGGGTCGGAAGCAAGTCCCAGGCGTCACAGCTCTTTGGACGAGTTGTATGGGCTTCTGAGCGGCGGCTCCATGTCTTTAGCTGCTGCTGTCAATGGGCAACGTCAACGCTCATTATCGGACAGCGGGCCTAGAGACGAGTCCCCTCGGTACAATGGTAGGAGCACGCATCTTGAACTTAGAGCATGCTCGTGATAGTTTAGATAAATATATATCTTAACAATTTTTTTTTTATTGATTTCTTCCTAACTGGTACGCGCAGTTGGCGCTTTTACCTGTCCCCTACCATCTCTCCCTATTCAAATATTCCACCAAGTTTCTTCTCCGTTCAACTTGAAGCAACTTTCTTCAAAGACCATTAATAATTGCTTGTCAAAAGAAAGCTTGGAAATTCGATAAACCACTACAAAAAAAACTGTTGGTTTGACGAAACAAAAAAGCTGTTTTTTTCGAGCCTGAATAACACAATACTTTTTTTCGAAAAGTCGTATGTGTCTTTGAGAAAAGTCGGGTGCACATTGTTGTAAATGAGATTTCGTTGGATTCGATTTGAATGTTTCGATTTTCTGTGAAGCCGTGCAGATTTCGTTCTCACTCGCCCATTAAAAAAATTTACGTAACCTCCTCAGGAGACAAGGAATTACCGAACGACGGAGATGGTGATGGAATGGAACCGGATTTGCTATCGGACACACCGCCAGTACCGCCGAGACGAAGGGACCGCAAAAGACACACACCGCCAAGACCGACCAGTAACGGCTTGCCACCAACCCCCAAGGTTCATATGGGAGCTTGCTTTTCAAAGGTAAGTTGGATTTGGTCGCTTTTCATTTGGATTCGTTCTCTCTTCGATTTACTAATTTTTAAACTATCCTACTTCAAATTGAATGATTATCGAGGCAAATTAATTTAACTCATTAATCTTTTTCTACATATTTATTATTAATAATAAATTAATCATTTAAAATAACAATAAAGTGCCTCGTGATTCATTGGATCTATTTTTAAATCAAATAATTAATTTACATTGAAGTTAGCGCGAATGGCACTATGCTTTAAGCCTCCAACGTTGGTTTGTATTTTTATAATAATAATAATAATAGTTATTAATATTATTATTATTATTAGCCTCATGATTAATTCGTTCATCTTTTTAATTAAATCATTAAATCCTAAATTACAAAAAAATTCACCGAGCAATGCATTTCGTTTCGTTTGGCTTCCCATGCAATGTCGGTTGGAAAACTCTTAAATCTAAACATGAATTAACGGGGTCATCAATTAAGATATTGAAACCCGAAATAGGTATTCAACGGATGTCCATTGAGGATACACTGTACGGCAAGTTGGATCCACCCGGACACCCGGGATCAGCATTTATTGATAGCGGCCGAGGAGGGGATTTACAATTTGAATTTGAACGAGCTCCACGAGACAGCTATCGATCAGCTGTACCCAAGACGTACGATTTGGATGTACGTCATCAAGGATGTTCTCATGTCGTTATCCGGTAAAAGAACTTCTTCGAAACTCCAAATAATTGTTTACTCCCGTTGAAAGACATTCGTTAACTTTATTTCGCGTGTAACAGGAAAAACGCCCCAACTGTACAGACACGATCTCTTGGCGATGCAGAGCAAGCAGACCCACAGGTTCTCACTCCACATGAACAAAATACCCGAAAGATTAGTGCCGAGAAAATTCGCCCTGACGACCAAAGTCCCGGACACAAAGGGATGCAGCAAATGTTGCGTCGGTAGGAATCCCTACAACGGGTGAGCTACGATTCTTCAAAAAATTCTGATGAACAAAGGGATTTTTTTTGTGGCTTCAAAAATTAGTGAAAATGACGGCAAAAAAGAGAGTGACAAAAAAATGTTTACTCTCGATGTAACGAAGCATATTATTTAACGTTCTGTTCGATCAATTTCAGGTACAAATATCTCTGCGGCGCAATGCCGGCCGGTATATTTCTAATGCAGTGGTACGATCCGTTGAACAAATTCATGCTGCTGAAACACTTCGAGTGTACGCTACCGTCGCCCCTCAATGTTTTCGAGATGGTGATCGCACCGCAAATGGAATATCCTATGGTCTGTGTCTCGGTTAAACAGGCCTATCAGCAGAACAAACTCAAACTCGACCTGATCAACATGAATTCCGGGGCTAGTTGGTTTCACAGCGACGAATTGGAGGACATGGATGGTTCAGGTAATTGCGGATGCACTCAAAGTCCTGCAGAATACCATTTCTCTTGATGTTAAAGACAGAAAAACAAAGAAATATGCTTCACATCGTTATTCTCTATCTGTTTCAGCGACCGTTATTCCACGTCGAGAAAATCTGCAGGTTATTAACGTCACCCAGCTCGAAAAAGACGCGATACTGGTTTGTTACGACAGTGAGTAATACCTCGGTAGTTCGATCGTCATTTTTTTCTATATTGATATTTTCCTCACGGGTACGAGCTGTTTTGTCTCGTTCTTCATTAATCTTTCATTTAATCGACCAACGCGTTCATTTTCCAAAAACGAATACGTTCTCTCGATCGTTTTTTCTTCCAGGTGTCGTAAAAGTGGTAACGTTACAAGGCAAGCCACGCGTCAGCAAGAAACAAATAGCAGAACTGCATTTTAACTTTCATATCGAATCGATAAGTGAGTAAATCACGTAGAGTAATTAATTATCGTAAAATTATCAATATTTTATCAAAGCGAGTTTACTGCCAAAATATGCGAATGATCGATCGAAATTTACAGTTTGCTTGCCGGACAGCGTTCTCGCGTTTCACAAACACGGAATGCAAGGGAGGAGTTTTAAGAACGGCGAGGTTACCCAAGAAATCAGCGACCCGAGCAGGACGTATAGGCTGCTTGGCTCTGACAAGTACGTGAGATTATTCATTGACTTACACTTTCGTACACTTTTTATACACCATCAAAATCCGTACGAAATATTTCGCGCCAAAATTGGCGGCGTGCCCAGCTTCTAAATAATTACCTTCTTTTTTTCTAGAAAACAATCATGTGAACCGTAATACGATTACGTAATTACAAATTTTTATCCCCCATTATTTTGACTTCAGGGTTGTGATGCTGGAGAGCCATTTGGTTCATTCGGGAACATTGACGGAGACTGAAGGAGCTGACTTGTATATACTCGCTGGTCACGAAGCCAGCTACTAGCCTTGATTAGCTTAAACTCTCGTCGGGGCTCAAGGCGATTTTGTATAATATACCGGAAATGACGAGTCGAAGCCGCAAGTAAATTAACAATTAAACATTATTATATATATTTGCACATCAAGAATCGAGTTGATTAGAACGAGGAAAACAAAAGAGAACACCGTCAATGTTTAGCTATCGAAACTTATTTGTTTATTCTTTTTGTTTACATTATGCGTCGCAATTGGTTAATGCGTACGTGTGTATATATATATATGTACGATATATATAAAAAAAAAACAACGGGAAAGTAAAAGCGTCGGGTCGTGATATGCACAATTCCGTATAACGTTTATATCAATATATATATATATGTACGCATACGATTTATGTCCCGTCACCGCAGCGGAACGATCGCAATCTTACGTACGATAGAAAGAATGAAAAATAATAAGAAACGTGCGTTTTATTAATTATATCCGGTCTAGACGACGTACTCGTAGTCGTTATTAAATGTGATGTGTTTTTTTTTTTTCGTTTCGCTTTATTCGAAATTCGCGAACTGTCGAGTTCGATCCTATTCAATTTTGTCCTTTTTTTAAAGTTCGTTTTTTTTTTTAAACGAGAAAAACCAAGAAAAACAAAAAAGAACAAGGCAAATCGACAAGCATCACGTTATTTTTCGCAGCGTCGTTGCGCGCCGCTGTATTCTCAGCTTCAAGACTGCTAAAGAGTGTAATTTATTCGTGATAGGATAATATTTTTTAATAGAACGACCCTGGTGAACTACGATTCGCCAGCCAACACGGAATCCCCGATGTATTGTAAAAAAAGATAAGGGAAAAAAATGGAAGAGAACGATTCGCACAATCTCCAAAGTTGTGAGGGTTTTCGATCGATGTATGCGCTTTGTTTTTGTATCCGTGGAAGCATCCCAAATCGAAGTATCTTTTCTCACGAGACGAAATGTACCCCGAAGGAACACCATACGAGCGTCGTCATCGATTCGAGGATCAACTCGTCCCGGAAATAGGAATTAGACAATCCGAGTCACGGGGATGTGTAGAAAGCGAAAGTCGAATTTTAAAAAATCAGAAAATACAGAAAAGACTGTTATTTTCGATTTCTGGGGACACGAACGAAGATATATCTGAGCCTTCGCTCAAAATTCGGTTAATTAATCATTAAAGTGTCTTGATTGGTGTATTATACATATACATGCGTAAATATCGATTGATCTGACAGAATTTTCGATTCTATCGAGGAAAGACTTAGCGCGACGTAAATGACCTTTAAGGACGAGAAGAAAAGACATTCCCGATCGGAAATTTTTACTGAACATTCGTCCGTCTTTAACAACGCAATGAAATTTTCGTTCGAATTTTTTCGGTCTAAGTGTGCTTCAGACAAAAAAAATATATGTATATGTATATGTATACGGCAAAAATTTAAACGAAAGGGAAAAGATGTTACGTGGCAAATGAGAAATTTTAACAATATTCTGCGATGCAAATTTTAAGGACAAAATGAAAAATATGACGATTCAATTCGAATTGATTATTCTGAATCACTGGAAACTACGATTAGCTAATATATCTTTGCAGAAATATTCTTAGGAAGATTTTTTCCCCGAGGGGGAAAAAATAGTAAAGGAAATTAATTCTATGTACGATTCGATTAATTTTTTAGTCTTCCACCGCGATTTCTCAGCGTCAGCCGTACTTTGTTGTTGTTTTATTTTGGGGCCGCCCACGCGCGACGAACCAAACTGATAACAAATTCATTCGAGGGAAGCGAGATACCCCGAGGATACCTAATTATGACCGGACGTTAATAGCGTTTCGGTATGTACAAAAAAAAAGAAAAAGAAATGAAAAAACAAGAAAAGCGTTGGATTCGTATCCTTTCATGACATATCTTCGCAGTCAAGATTCGCGAGAAGTCTCATTTCCACGATTCAACAATTATTCTCGTCGACGCGTTGAAATTAACGGAAGGAAAGAAAGAAGAAAGGAAATAAAAATACCGTTAAATTCGCAGCGATCCGTCGAGACCAGAATACAAAATTAAGATGATACTTTGAAATTCTAGCTATTTTTTTCGCCCTTCACGATTTGTCCGTACGGTACATTCTCCCTCTTTTCTTGTACAATAATTACCATCACTTAATCGGGAGCGAGTATCGATGCTCTATTTACCGTAGAATATAATTTTTTTTTAGGACTGAGCGTTTCACCGATGAAAGGATACTGATCTTGAAACGTGGCTACATCCAATGAAAGTAATTTCTCCGTTTAAAATAAATGTTCAGTTATTTCCCTGCAAAAAATATTTTGATGCGATTCTATGTAGTTTCTCCTAATCACCAATCAAAGTAAAATCGATCAAGGCGATCACCGATAAGCGAAGATGAACCATCAGCGAGAGATTCGCAGCGCTTGAATTCCCGATTTTTTAAAAATCGATTTATTTGGGTTCAATACGCGATTTTTAAAAATCGATAATTCGATTATACCATTTCTTGGGATGAATTCGTGATTTTTAAAAATCGGTAGTTCGATCTTACCATTTGTTGAAACTTGACCATTAAATTTCCATCAAACGGGCTCTCGTCTAGAAAAATCGGTATCCTTTATCATTGATCGGTGAAACGCTCTCCCAACGAAAGCCCTCGAGCACTCGTCGCTCGCTTAAGTGGCCAAATTTCTATCGGGCGTTCCTTTCACGGCGCCCCTTTTAGATAAATAGAAAAAGAGGAAGAAAAGAACGAAAACAAAGAAAAAACAATTAGACTCCTTCGCAAATTGTATTTCTCGTATGTAGGGGGAAAGATGAAAAAAAAGAAACAACATTCCTAAAGTAGAACAACTAGAACAGCGAGAACCGTACCTGCCCGAATTGACCAGACAAATGTGGTTTCGCCTCGTATACGAGTATATCCGGTAACGTTATCGTCGTATTTTTACTTGTCTTTAAAGAAATAATTAATAAACAAATCACGTTCGAGGCCCGAGGCGAAACCATAATACAAAAAAGAAATACACACACACAAAATGACGTGAAGCAAAGAATAGAAAAAGAGAGTGAGAGAGAGAGAGAGAGAGAGAGACATAAATATATAAATATCTATATTTAATAATAAAAGCTTCGTCGTGAAAGAAAGATTTAAATTCAACGGAAATATAACCGTGACAAATACACAATGACGCAAGATTTTATTAGCTCATAAAACGTTGAAGACTTTCGAATTTATCGTCAATATGTCTGTCGCATATTGTATAGTCAAATTTGTGGCGAGCGATATTAGACCTCGTCGTATATAGAAATATTCTTGCAAACGAATAAAGTCTTAGAGATATATAGATCAGAATGGAAAAGAAAACAAAAAAGTAAAAAAGCGTGCGAGCAAAGAACGCAGAGCTGGATGGGTCGAGAAAGGTGAAATATGGAGAAGTAAGGGAAAATCTATTTTTCTTTTACATACAAAAGACGATAACACCAATTATGCAAAATATAATAATTGTTTAGCGAGAGAAACAAAAAAAAATAAAATTAAAAGATGTAACACGCGATCCGAAAAATCTGTTCGTTTCACATCTTGTACACCTAGGTATTGTCGATAAATAAAAGATGTGACTGGACACGTTAAATATACAATGAATAAAAAGAAAAATAACGAAACAAAAGATAGATTTTCATGTTCGCAGCAGTTGTAAATAATGTGTAAAACACGTCAAAAATCGTTCACTTTTGTTCTCAAAAGCATTCTTTTTTCTTCTTCTGTAGGAATATATATATATATATATATATATACACACATATATTTTTTCTCATCTTTCTTTTCGATAAATACAGTATTGTTAAATTAATTATTGTAACGAACGATTATTTATTTACTTGTATGTGTAATAAGATTAGCCAAAACTTATGTAAATAGGCATTCTCGTAATAAAACGTAAGCAAGGATACAGTCGTCTGAATGAAGTAGATCTCCGAAAATTTGTCTCGTTACTAGGAACTCTTACTTAAACATCGAAAAAATACAGTTTTACATTTAGTTATTTATAGATTATCAGTTTGCGATATAATATAGTTTCGATCTTCAAGGAAACCGCATTTAAATAATAAATCCAAACGAACGATACGCTTGATCAGAAAATTCCCTGTAGAACTCCTTTGTATCAAAAAAGTCTGAACTCATTCGTTTGGGTTTCCTCGCGCCAGAATAAGTTTTGAAATTGAGAATATATTTTTATTTGTTTTATTAAACACGTTTCCGATGAAAAAAGATCGTGAAAATTAGAAACATAGGGATAACCGAAAACGTAAAAAGATTGAGGAATCGGAGTGAAAATAAAGACGAAAACAGTGGATTATTCATAAAATTTAATACAGCTATGTACATTGATGACTTATCGAAGTACAATTGAATACTTTCGTGGATGACAGTGTTGACGTTTGCCCGACTGAGATACAGCAAATATTCGCTTATCCTGGTTTCTTAGCTTTATTACTTTATCTCGTGCTATCGTTGAACGTTTCTGCAGCTTTCCGTAGCTTCTGATAGTGATGCTGATCAAGGTTCGAGTGGCTTTCGGAGCTTAAGTGAGACGAAAAAAAATGGGTCCGGAACGTAAAGATTTTCATGCCCACGATGAAATCGTTATCGTTCGCAATACCATCGCTGATAGTGACAGCCTGATAAGTCGCTTATCGATCCGGAAAATTGTCCTAGATTGCACATATCTCGGGATGCACTCGAGATGAGCTTTATCGAGTTAAAGTATGTTCCGGTGTTTAAAAAATCCAACAAATCATTTTTAACGTTTCGACATATAAATAAACAAGATACATGAAAATCGTTTCCTCTCAATCTGCGAGCGCTTAATCGGAGAAATGAATATTCCGAGAGCACACTTTTTTTCAAAATTAGTGAAACAAAGATGATCCGCCCTTCTCGTCGTTCACTTCTTGTCCTTTGAACGTTGCACATTCGTCCAATATCGGAAACGTTAGGAAAACGGAAAAACCTCGCGCATCGGTCCGACATTCGGTCGATTCATGAAAAATCGATTTCACGCAGACTAGTGTAACGTTTATTGGCGAATCGTTGATGATTGCCGCTATTATTTCTTCGAGCATATTTGAATTTTGATTTGAATTTCAAAACATAGATATCATTTAATTGTGAAATGATATGTATGAAATGAAATGATGCAAAGAATGACAGTCGTCTTTTTGATATTTGACCACTGAACTTTTAACTGGATAAAACATCTCAGCTATTCTTAATGTACCAAAAACTTCCTCGATAAAACTCGCATTCTTGCGATGTTATTCACTGATGACTCCACTTTAATATCATAATTTTCATCACATGAAGGAAATTTTCCGTTCAATAATAATACACAGCACAACGTTTCATGCATTTTTTAATAATTTGTGACAGTTGTACGAATATTAACGATTTTGGATCCAATAAAATAAAATCCCACTTCAACGAATGTTTCGGAAGATTTTGATGATTGCGAAACGCGTACAAAAGCGGGAAATAGTTACAGCAAAGTTCACTTCCACTCGCAATAGAGACAATCGAGGATGGCTCTCTAAAACGATTTTTCATATTTTACAGTCTAACAATTTTTGTGTATTGGGCTCCTCACTCCCAATACACTACTCCTCATTAATGTCGTTACGCGCTTTCTGAAATTCTTCGCACTTCATCGTTGACACCCGAAGTTTACAGGCTAAAATAAAAAAAAAGAACGGAAACGAACAGCGCAGGTTTCATCTCCCGGAAACCATATATGGCTACAATACAAAATTTGGGGATGTCTCTTTTGAATTTTGAATTTGACGAGTTTCAATAATCACGGTAACATTTCGATTCTTCTTGAGAGAAAGACGGAGACTAGCCTGTGATTAAGTCGATCGGAAGCTCCGCAACAAAATCGTTCTGCGCGATCCTTGCACGGATCGTGCGATTTGTTGCGCGAAAAGACCGATTGCGCGCTCGTTATCGTTAAGAACAGTTCGATGAAAAACTACATAGTTTTTCATAAATGTTCATAAATAACGATTTTAGATCGCTAAAACTTTGCAATTGGTTTTTCATTGGACGTATGCGCGTCTAAAGCAAGATATCCACCATTGTGGAAAAACTGATCGATAAAACGACGCGAGCTTCCTTAAATCGATACGAAGCCAGACGAGAGGGTTACATCACGTCTCGATGTGAGCTTGTAACTGTCCTACCATTTTTCTGACCCATCCCGCTTGGCTCTGACCAGCCGAGACGTCGCCAGGGTCTTCAGCAAATATCGGTGACTCGTTAATCGCGAGGCACTTCTCGGACTCCAAGTGACTGGATTCTCTGGAGATTTTGGGGCGTAACCTGAGATAGCTGGGTTTGTCAGCGACGGCTGGTTTGATTTTAGCATCTTCTTGAGCTGGCGCGTCAGAAAAACGTGGTTTTCTCTTGGCTGGTACGGGTGGAGCGATTTTGTTATTTTTCGAGGTGACCGTGGGTTTGGGATCGACGCTGGTAGGCGGTTCGTTGATTCGTTTCGCAGTGATCGGATCTTCGCTGTCGCTGAAAATGGCACTATCTCGAAAAGCTTCGTCGGTTTCCGCGTCCACGTAATTCTCGATGGTTTCGAATGATCTCTCGTAGAAGCTGTCAGTTTCGCTTTCTCGTCGTTCAGGGGTTTCATCGAATGTTTCGACAGTTCTGGCGGAGTCTAGAGTTTCTGCGGACGCCAATTCGGCGCGTTTCGACTCGGAAAAGAGGAAAGACGGATCGGCGTAATCGGATTGAGCTATGCGAGCGCCAAGATCGGAACTGCCTTGTTTGTAATACGTCCCAGGTATTTTGTAGCTGGCAGAACTCGTTGTTGTGACGCAACCCATGTGAGAATTTTCGTCCATGTCCGAGGAAGTGTCCCTGGTTGATCTGAGGAGTTTGCTGCTCGTTTTCTTCCTGCTACTGCTCGTCTTCGAATTGGTCGTCGATCTGGAGTAATACTTTCGTCTCTCGAGTTCGTCGCTGCTCTCGAGGGTCTCGGTGCTCATGGTAGTTCTCAAAACTTGTATCGTGCTGCCGGCTTTGGCGAGAACGCTTTTGAGGACCGCGGCGCTACCGCCGACGTTGGCCCGATAGATTTTGTGATCGGGATGAACGTTGTTGGAAGTTACGGGCGCGTGAATCTCGTTGTAAGCCTCGGTGAGATTCTCGTCGAGGCTCAGAAAGAAAGTCGAAGTGGAGGAGGCGTTATTGCTGATTGGAAATTTTGCGATTCGACCTTCAGGTTGGCAAGTCGAGGCGTATCTCTCCATATCTTCGAGATTTATTTCAGCGGGCTTGTCCGATGCTATCGTGAACGGTCGTTCGCTCATCGGTTTGCCGTCCCTCTGCAAGAATCTCGCTTTCGTTATTCCGCCTTGATGCTGCTGTTGCGGTTGCGCTTGCTGTCGGGTGTTCAGAGGCATTATTTGAAAGCTTCGGGGTAACGAGCCTGCCTTTTGGGGCGAGACTGGTAAGCTGTCACACAATTTAGTGAGCCAGACAGCGGGTCTCGTTGGGCTATCGTCCTCGTCGTCGCCCTCCTCGACGTCGTCCTCGTTATTCCTGACACGTTCGACCTTGTAACCGTCCCATACGTGTTGCAAATTATCATAATTACCAAAGTCCTTGGAAACCTCGGTAATCCCTGTTGTTCTCTTCTCATCGTTCGTCTCCTTGGAATCCTCGTTTATAGGCTTCAACGCTTCGCCTGTTTCGTTTCCTTGCTTCGAACGAATTTCCGCCGTTTTCGCGTCGTTGTTTTTCTCCTCCCTCGCCGAGTGTTCTCTTATTCGAAGCGCCGTTTTTATGATTTTACTGTCGGTGACGATGCTCTGCCTCTTGAACGCCTCGAAGATCGCTCGTTTCTCGTGTACACGACCAGCCGCCCGACTTCGCGGACTCGTCGTCTCGTTGTTCGGAGCAATGCTCTTTGCGCTTTCGCTTTCCGAGCGCAAATTGTCGTAACGGAGTTGCAGGGTTGGCTGGACGTCACGTGGCTGGGGCGAAGTGAAAGCGTTCCAGGCGTTGTTCGTGCGGATTTTACGGTGCTCGCGACGATTCGATCGCAAACTTCGATTGTCCTTGTTGTTTTCCTTGATGTTGTTGTTGTTGTTTATTATGTTGTTGGGTATCTCGGTGGGATAATTCGCGTTGTCCGTATCACTCTCGTCGGAAGTATCGATCGATATGTGCTTATTGAAACGCTGCTGATGACGCACGTTTATCGCGCTGTTGTTTCGTTGCTTCTCCAGCAGTCGCTGGAACTCTTGATTTTGCATGAGTATGTGACCTACTATCTGCTCGACCGTTTGGGTTTGCACTTGTTGCTGCTGCTGTTGCTGCTGCGATTCCTGCGATTCTTGCTCTTCCTCTTTTTCTTGCCGATGCTGCTCGTTTGTTACTTTGGTTTCTGATGACAATGAGTTCTCCATTTGCACACTCGACTCAGATACGTTGTCGTCTTCGTTCCGCGAAGCCTTACCGCTGCACTCGTCGAGACCCACGCGCGAAAAATCTTCCTCCGGACTCGGCACTTCCTTGTTAATCTCGTCGTCCGACTGCTCCAACGAAACGTAAGATTGAAAACCCGGCTCGGATTTTCTTCGCCAGTTCGTGAAACGATCCTTCACCTTCGAAGCCCGCGCGTCCAACGAACGATTCAAACTTCGATCCCTCGAAGCCGAAATTATTGACGTATCTTCCACCTCTTTTCTACGCTGCGACGACGGCGAATTCTGAAATCGTATTGGATATTTCATGACATATGGAGATTTCACCGATCTATTAAAAACTGATTTTAATTATTCAGTCAATCAATTTTTGAACGTTTGTGAAACTTTCAGATGCTTTTCCTTCGTATCGTCGCCCTTGTCAAAACTTCGAGAAATTTTGAACGTCATTGAATGAATCTGTTGTATGCGAGCACAATTGACGTTTTTAAGCGTTTGAATCAAGATTATTGGGCATGCAAAAATGATTAATTCGATCTTTTTCATTCAAATTTAAATAGTAGCCTTCGATATGTCTTTGCCACTTGATTCAAGCATAAAATCATCCCTCATCCATACCTCCGTTGATGCTTTCGAGCAGTCCGATTTTATGGAATTCTTTTTTAACTTTTGCCTCAAGCCAGTCTCGGATCGTCGTCTCTCCTTTTCCTGCTTTCGTTTCTCGAGATATTCGGGCGGTGCAGAATACTGCTTTTTAGCGGATCCTTTGTCCACCGGCGAATCTTCTACGAGAAATCGGGCATGATATCAGTATTCGTTTATCGATTTCTTGTTTTTTCTAGTCGAATGGAATTCGGCTTACCATCCTGCTGACTCTGTCCAAGCTGAAGTACTAACTGCCTCGCGTGCGACGGTATAACGGCGTTGTAATTTTCTAATATCACCCTCTTTATTTGTAGCGCCCATTCTCTCTTTTGTTCAACGTTCCGAGCCTTAAATAAAAATATAAAAAACAATGTTTTGAGATCCTCCGTGCATCAACCAATAAAAAGGTAATTAACGAACAAATGTATTTTTCTCCACCGATAAATAAACAAAATCAACGCCAGCGAAACAAAATACACAGAATACAGCGACGAAGCGGTATGTAAGAATCGAACGAGAATCGCAACGACGAGAAAAGATTTCATCAACCGAACTCACCGCTCCGTGCAGACTGCAACATCACGTTACACTTTTACAATTCTTTAAAACTCGTACGATGTGTTGTGTTTTTTTTTCGAACGAAACAGGTGCTAATTTGCTTATTCGTTTTTCTTACCTGAAGAGTATACTGGAGACGAGGATTATCGAAAGGTATGACGTGAAAACTGCACGGCTCACCGGGAATACTTTCGATCAGCATCAAATTCGAACACTGCGAGAAAAAGCAATTATTTTATTGAACAATCTTCGACGAATTGCATAGGCAACAATTATGGAATCATTTTTTTGAATAGCAGTTTCTTAAAGAAAAAAACATTGTTCTTTACAGAAAAAATTATTATATTCATGTCAGAAATAATTGTAAAATAAAATTGATGATTAGTTAATCAATAATTAATTGTTATTCATTATTTAGTTACAATTAAATAATTATACTTTCGAGAAATTTTGGACCAGACAAAAACGACCCCTATTCAACGGTCGTTGAAACGAAAGCCAGTTTCGTTAAACACTTTCTAAAATCTTTTCTATAATTCCTACCATTATATGAGCTTTGTAAACGAGAAGTCCGTCCTCTTTTTTCTTCGTGAGTAGCAACATTCGTTCGAAGAGGAAAGCGTGCCTAGGGGCTTTTGCGCCGCGCATGCGAAATCTTCCCTCGGCGACTAATTCGCCGCTCGTCGTAAGGTCCGGACCCGGCCATCCGTACAACAAGGATTGAATCTCTTGGACTCGAACAGCGTGCTCGTGGCGTCTCTTCATTGCGTTGATGTGTTTCGCTATGCCGGTCATCGCTTCCAAGGCTCCCTCGATCGCGGCTCTGCCTTCCGCTTCTTCTTCTTTTCCGTTTTGTTCACAGCCAGCTCCGTACTCTTTCGACAAGTTCTGCACGCAAGGATGAACGCATTTTAAGTTTTAAAGAATAAGCACGTGACATATGAATCCACGAGAGATAGTTGAAATTTGTTGGCTTTTATCGAAGTTTTTTCAACTTTTCTCAAAAATATAACGTTTTTAACGATTAATGAAAGAATCATCCCCTGCGTCCATCAATTCTACAGGACCTAATGCTCGATTTAGCCAAAAAAAATATGAATGTCTTTGAAAAAAGTGGTTTTGAACATTTATAGGGTTATGTAAATTTTCTACGTGTTTTTAAACACTGGCTATGAAAATGTATAGATTCGAAGTGTTTCGTTCGTTCCGAAGAATCGAGTATCCGCTGTTTTCATTGATGACGTAATTACCTCGAGAAGGAGATGATACTTGAGAATCCTCTGAACAGGCTTGAGCAAAAACGAGCCAAGAGGCAACGCGTGACCCAACGCTGCTTGCCGTTCTCGAAACGCGTTGGCGGTCACTTCCTTACCCATGAGATCGGTCAGTACCGAAACTGTCCTGCAATTGTCAATCGTTCAATTCTCAATATTCGTCGTTTCTCACGTTTGACCTAATTGGACGATTTTTCAAGAACTTACCTCGGATAGTTGGTGCAGTACTCGGTGTACACTTTGAATCCTGCGTTGTGCTTGATGAACGTGTTTGCTACGCAGACCGGATCCAAGCCACATGTTTCTATCTCTTTTAGGAACTCTCTGCAATTAATTTCCAATTTTTACCAAAGTATAAGAAAAATAAGTCAGAAAACACTAGGGATAATACGGTTTCAATTTGAGGGTTCATTTATTCGTGGATTCGATATTTTTATATGTTTTTATATATAGATATTTTTACATAATTCTAATTTGAAAATTTGGCTGCCAAAAAAATCAGTCATTCCATTATTATATTATTATTTCGTGTGTCTTTTTCACATTTTGATTTCATTTTATTTTGTATTTTACAATCGTATTCTTGTTAACAAAATATAAATTTTCAAAATCTAGAAAAGTGTATTTGCAAGATTTACATATCAGTAAAAAAATAAATTAATACTTTTTATTTTCATTTTTTCAACGACTTTGATTTTATTAATCATACCACGAATTTTTTTTATCGTCAAGATCGAACGTACCTGTTGAACTCGAAAATATCCTCGATGTTGCTGAACAAATCGTTGAGTTGCAATTGTCGTACCAAACCGGCAGGATCGTCCCTCCAAAAAATGAGGTAACCCTAAAGAAAGGCGTCATTATACTACTGCAGGTTTTATCGACGCCAAGCCGAATCAAAACGAAATTAAGCCCGAGGTCTCGAAATTGGCGTCGTTATAAGTACGAACGATGTAATTTGCAATAAAGGGAGGAACGATGAGACCAATAATCGAGGTTCGAATAAAACGATTTATTCGTGGATCGTTCGGCGAATTATACGTTCACTGGTGGTTGGTACATAATTCATTGCAGAGCTCCGAATATACCTATGTACATTGAATTCCGAGGCTCATTAAAACCGTGCAATTAACCGGATGTATTAGATTGACATCGAAGAAGAAAGGGGTCACGAGTGATATACATATATAAGCGTAATTACACACGACGAAAATCGGTCACCATCGCATTGACTCCATTTTTCATCTGTCTGACAAAACCGTGTACGACCGCAATTTTTTTTATCGAAGCTTTTTTAGATTACGTAATGAAATCGATGAAAAGTGTATCTTGAAGATACCGAGCGATTATTCACAGTTAAAGCAACTGAATTATTTATTAATAATAAAGCATCGTTGTTTATATCGTCTATTTGACATATATTTTTTTTCACTTCCTTTTCTTAAATTTTCTTTTGTATTTCGCCGTCCACGCGTTTGTCAAACAGACTGTATTTCGTTTTAAATGTATTTTTTTAAGTATTTCCACGTTCTTGAATATTGTAATTTTCGTTTCCGACCCAAACGAGCCAAAATGAATTTTTAGTCACCTCAAAAATCGCACTAAATAATTCAGTGAATGTTTGTAAGTCACGTGTGAGAACGTGAAAATATGAATTGATAAAATCGAAAAAAAGCTGATTGAAATCGAATGTTCAGAGAAAGTTCAAAAAATTATTTTTTCCAATGGCACATGAACGTGACGATGTTCAGAGTACGTGGCACTCATATGTTGGTGCTAAAGCACCTATAGAGGAAGTAATGACTTTGATTCGTGTAAATTTCCACAAATTCGTTCCGGCTGATTATGCTATCGAGGATGTAGGACACAAATCGACGAACACAGTGAAAACATAGTCGTACACGAGAGAGATAATTTAACGGCGCTTTACCTGGATGACCTGTCGCAGATGTTCCACGTATATCGCCTCGGTATCGACGATTTCGAGGAGAACTCTCTCTACGGGATTCCTATGGGGATCGCAGTATCGGGGCCTATGATAAATCGAGGAATCCGTCACTGAGCTGTTTCTCCGTGGATTTCCATCCCCGTCGCAGCTTCTACAGCTAGCCTCCGATATCGTAATGACCCCGCTGTCACCGGACCCTTATTACGAGAATATTCAATATCAAGCAAATAGAAACGAATACAAAAAATTGAGAAAGGAAAGGAGGAAAACCAAACAAGAAACAATCGTTCCGAAATTCAACGCGATTTTTTAACCTCTTGTCTTTAAGATGACGTTTTTTTTTCGTTTGTTTTCCATTCTGGAACTCTTAAAAGGGTTTATTTGATCGGAAATTTTATGCTGATTACGAATATCATAAAATTTTTGTCGAAAGCATGGAACGAAGCAAAGAAAAACGCGTTTTAAGGTGTTTTTGACGATTTGTTCAAAGAAATTTTGGGTTTTTGAGGAAATTAATGGTAGATTCGTGTTCAGGGGATCAAATTACATCGTAAGGGACCTATTAAAAAAATATTAAAAATCAAAATTTTTTTTCGATTTTTGGGCAAAATACGTTTTTTCACTAAATCATCGATAACTTTTTTTCCTTTGAGATTTGGTACTC